>PVJL010004783.1:0-121823 GCA_004026885.1 Lyroderma lyra
GTGTGTGTGACATGGAGTGTGTGTGATGGGTGTGTGTGTGACATGGTATATGTGTGACATGGAGTGTGTGTGATGAGTGTGCGTGTGATGGTGTGTGTGTGACATGGAGTGTGTGTGATGGGTGTGCGTGTGTGTCATGGGTGTGTGTGTGTCATGGGTGTGTGTGTGTGTCATGGGGGTGTGTGATGGGTGTGTGTGTATATGTGATGTGGGTGTGTGATGGGTGTGTGTGTGTGTGAGATGGGGTGTGTGTGATGGGGGTGTATGTGTGTGTGATGGGTGTGTGTGTGTGTGATGGGGGTGTGTGATGGGTGTGTGTGTGTGATAGGTGTGTGTGTGTGCATGTGAGATGGGGTGTGTGTGATGGGTGTGTGTGTGTGTGTGTGTGGGGTGGGGTGTGTATGATGGGGTGTGTGTGGTGCATGTGTGCGTGTGTGTGCACGCACACATGTGTGATGGGGGTGTGTGTGGTGTGTGTGTGCATGTGCGTGCGTGCACACGTGTGTGTGATGGGGTGGGTGTAGGGAAGGAGAGCACACCACTGAAAACTGCCTGCCGAGTAATGAGAGCTGATGAGGAAGACTGCTGATGAATTATGGATGAGCACAAAGAAAAATCTTCCTCGCTGTAGATGGCTAGTCCAGCTTTCCCTTTTTTGTTGTTGTTTTTGTGAATGAAGAAATGATCTTGTTATTACTTGATCGATCTAGGCCAAGTTCTTCAATGCATTTCTCCCATTTTTTAAAAAAAAACCTGAAGTCTCTTTGTTCTCAGTTTGGAAAAGCTTTTCCTTTCCTTGCTATTGTTGGTCAGCCCCTCTGTGTTTCTGCCGTTTTGAACCACCATTGTGACTCCAACAGTACAGTCACACATGTGATGAGATGAGGGACAGACATGGCACCAGATTGTCCCAGGCGGCTACTTTTCTGTTGACTTGGCCACAGTTCCAGGGGAGAAAATCGTTTAAAATAAGTTCCTCTCTTTAAATCTTAAAAGTTTCTGGGACAGCAGGCAGGGACTTGGCAATGTGCTGGTAATGTGTTTTAGCCAGGATGGTCCTCAGAAATATGTTTGAGAATTATTAACTCGTCTGGGCATAATTTAGCAGTATTTACTGTCTGTTCCTCTGAGTCATTGCACAATCTGTACTGTCCCTGAGATATTTAGACCTTCCTGGCCTGGTCTATTTTGTCATGTAATGATATATAAAGATACAGTCATTCTTAAAGTGCAAGCTTGTACCCTGTCGGAGTGTGACCTCTTTAAGTTAATTTTTATGCATCAAAGCTATTTGACATTTACCCAAACAAATTCAAGTCTCTTGGAGAGTGGGTTTCTTTTTTTTTTTTTTAGCGACAAAAACCACCATTGATCTGACAGCTTGCTCTCCAGGGAAGAGATATTGTGTGTAGCTTTAAAGCCTTAATGCTTCCAAAGTCCTTTTCTACCACCAGTCCCAAAGCAGTGTGTCTGGAGCCGGGGCAGTGCAGCTTGCCACGGTGGCAGCTGGGAGTTTGACAGTGTTATGAAGAATTGCAACTGTTGATCAGCGAATTGTTACAGTGTTGATGACAGCGTTGCAAATTAATTCTGAAATTAACTGAGGGGACATGAAGAGGTCCCACTGCTTATCGGAGAGAAGGAGAGCTGGGTAAAAATTGCCAGTGGAGCTGAGTGAGGAGCACATTCAGAAAATTGTCCCAGTAACGAGGGTGGCGGGGACAGTTCCATAGTCTTTGGGAGATGCACTTGCCTAAGGAGAATGGGTGGCTGAAAGATACATGTAAGAGAGTTATGACTGAATGTTTTCACTACTTTGTTATTTTAGAAATGATTTATAGAACTCATTGCATCTTAGAAAGGAAGAATTAATAGGTTGCTATTTTCTTTCTGTTTCAAAATTAACCCAATATTTTACAAAATTGCAGTACTTTTTCAGTTTCTCTTATTCCTTCTACGCCTCTCCACAGCTCTGTCACAGATTTTTTTTTAAAGCAGCTGAAAGTAGCTTCCAGTGTTCAGTGTTATTTCGGTTACGTGTGCAGAATGCCGTGTACCTGAAACCAGAGGTATCCTCACCAGTTTGTAGTAGCCATTAACATATGCTTTTCCCAAGGTTTCGTGTACTTATTCTGAGCATGTGCCTTTTACAATGCAGAACACAAGAGACTTGTTTTGTAAGATTAATGAAGGTCACCAAAATTCTCAAAAGTATTCTGATAATTAAGGCTTTGTTTATCAAAAACAAGTTATATTAAGAGCAAAAAGATTCATGGTAATTATTCATAATCTTAACAATTCAAGTGTAGCCACCTCATTTGTGCATTTAATTCTTCTTGTTAATGTTTTGCATAAATCTGCATAATTACTTGAGTTGCCTGTTGTAATTTTGACAGCTACTCAGTTCATGTGCACTAAAGTATATCAAAAGCTTGATGTGCTGAATATTTATAATTTTACGTATGTTCTTGGGATAATATTTTTTCAACAATAATTTTAGTTTTTATAAAATTGACACGGTATACTTGGAAACTTTGCCAAACGTAGCTCTCTAAAATAGAGAGCTCATGAGGGAAATAAACTAACATTTAAAAGTATAGAACCCACTCTGGGCAAATATTTTCAGTATTCCAGATGAATTATGCTTGTCATGAACTATTTCTCTCTCTTGATTTCTCTCTGTCTCTCTCTGTCTTACACATACAGCACACACACACCCCTTACACACACACACATACACACACTTCATAGTATGTTTTTGTAACGGTAGTCTTTTAAAATTAGAGAAACTAAGTTTTGTTTTGTTTTGTTTGTAATTATTTTATGGGAATGAGAATAACCAGATGCCTATTATTTTTCCCTAGTAATAGTATAATAAACAAACAAATAAATAAATAAATGTAAGAACAACTACAAATGTAAACTGCATTGTCACCTGAATTCTATATGGGGCTGGGAGGAAGCCAGGACTCATTTCATTATGAAATTATTAAAATGAAGGAGAATATTTGATGCGATGTGTATTTTTCAGTAGAAGGATTTTCTAGGTAATATGAGTTGCCCAAGAAATAGCCGGTCCTAATCAGTGCAGTCACAGGAAAATAATAGTAGTAAGAGAAACCCATCAATAAAGTGATATTATGCTTCTTCCAAACTCCTGGTGGGGAAAAGATTTTATGGATTGAGAAAATTCTAACCTCTTCCATATAAATGGAAGCAGGCATGATTTCAGAGTGATAGCAGATGTTGCAGTTGTTTGTAAATATCCCTGTGCTTGTGAAATATTGAGACATTTCAAGCCTAGATCTTAGAGGAAATTTTATTGTTTTTGCTCAGGTATACTTGGGGGAGTTTCATCAGTCAATTGGAGTTGTATAATTGATTGTGCTGATACCAGAATTGAAATAAGATATTACAACAAGGTAAGCTTGAAATTCTTGTCACTGACATTCTCACACATGATTTTAAAGTATCTCTGAAGCTCTCTCTGTTTGCATGAAAAAACTGTGGTTTCTTCAGATTGCCTGATTCTAAAACTAACTCTCTGGTTTAAAAAAATATTGAAGGGGCTGAGATTTTTGTGGTGCATTCTATGACATCTGCATACACTATTGAATAGGATATGGTATTCCTTGGAAGTCAATTTAATAATTTACCTGATGCTCATAAATAGTGTTATTCTAAGAGTTGATGTACAACAATATGCATTAGCTATACATTAATTTTGACCCATAACACTTTTTCCAAAAGTGATATAAATTTATTAGCTTTCCAGCATTAAATAGCGAGCCAGCATTCCTGAGTTACTATAATAACTAAAATGAGGAAACCAAAAAATGAAAAAAATGATTGCCTAAGAGAACAAAAATATTATTTATTAGAACTGAGCTTCTACAAGATGGATATATGAGTTCCCCCCATGAAACTAAATCACACCAATAATCTATTAACAGAGGTTTTTTTGTTTGTTTGTTTGTTTTTAGTGCTTCTCAATTCATTAAAAATACCATTCAGTCTAGAGAGTATTGCGGGGTGGGAGGATATTAAATACACTTACTATTACCATGGAGTTATTATGGAAAAATGGATTGTGAGGGTGACCAAATATTAGAGAAATTTGTCCAGTCTTTTCCTATGTATAGGTATTTCTGTGTAATTGTGATATATATGTATATGTGCATGCAAGTTGTGTGTGCGCGCACACACACAAACACTAGATTGATTAGTTAAAAGTGCAGTCGTGTGCTTATATTTTTCACTTTAATGAGCACTCAGATATAAGTGAAAAATTAAAAGGTGGTTATATTTAGCTATAGCTGTACATTCCATGTATGTTGCACACAGTAAGAAATGAGCATAAAACCAGTAAAAAAGTCTCAACATTACAGCTATATGCATTAATTAAAAGAAGTTTGTTAAACTAAATTTGAAAAAAAACTTCTTTAATTGTGTTTACCCAAAAGCCTTTTCTTCCTAATTTAAATAGCATAAACATCTGGACTAAAGCAATATTAGAATCATGGCAGTAGTCAAGCAAATCTTGTGGAAAATAATGAAATTAGATCCCTGGTGTTGTGACAGAGTAAGGGCAGGATACATCAGTTCGATGTTAATAAAATTTCCATGAATGACTGAATACAATTAAGAAATTGTCAGTTGCAGCAATGAACTTTTGTAGCTCATAGACGTTTGCATCATTTGATTATGCTGGCAATTTAAAATTGTTTGTTAGTGTCTGTGTTGGGATATTAATTATGACCTTTATTACAGCCCACAATTAAACTAGTCATATAGCAACAAGCACACGATGTTGCGAAACCAAAGGGTCTGAACTGTTTAGAAAGGGGTCTGCTGTGTTCAGGCCACCAGTGCCCTTTCAAACTGGAAATGATTTTTAAAAGATGCAGGAGCTGAGAAACCACAACTGGAATGAGTAAGCCCTTTCATACAAGAATTTCTTTTTAATAGTGTTTTAACGGTTTTAATTGCTAACAACATCTGTAAAACTGGAAAATAGCATTTTTAACTGTGACTCCAAGATAAGCTTTCAGGAAGAGAAAACAATTATTCATTGGTTAATTAGCTGTAAACAACTTTTAAAAGACACATCCATTATATATATAATTATTTTTTAAAAAGACTGTAATGTTATTTGTACTAATGCATAATTATTAGTGCTTGCTAACAGGATTCACAGTACTTAAATGACCACTATTATGTAGAGTATCACAGTGAAGAACTGAGATTAGCATCACGAAAGAATGTGTTATAATGAACCAGATAGAAATTTTATTTTGTGTGTTCTTTTCTGTACCCTTTGGTAGAGGCAATGTGTAGTCATATTACATTTTCAGAAAGGATGTGTTTGAAACTCACTGAATGGTAGTTTTTCATCTTTATTTTTATAACACATAAAGAAAATATCTCACCAGATAAGCATATTCCTAGGGTTATATTGCTGCTGTGGTTTTTTAATTTATTTTTAACGCAGAGCTCTTTTTCAAAAAATCAACAGTAAATTATCTTTAAACCTGTGGTATTTTTTTAAAAAAGTAGTTACCAATAAAACCACAAGTTTAGAGTCATTTGTGCTTATAGAAGCCTTTGTATTATGTTTATTAGATCATGTACTTTCCCCTAGCATGTTTGGTAATTCACAGACATTGGTAGAAATTAAGCACAATAAAAACAAAAGAGTTCTGCCTTATATCTGAATTTTAGTTGATGAAGTTCACTGTTGACTTCCTTCTAAAAAAAATTTGGACATTCCAAAGTCAAATAGTTTGGTTATTGGCCTTTTCCCTCCTTTGTGTTTAGATTCCTTTTTTCATTACCTTTAATTTGTTACCTGGTACCATTATTAAAAAGACTCGGAGCTGTATGTTTCATTCTTCAGTGATGTTGATAAAGTTATTGCATAGCCTGGGGGGCAAATCCATGGCTTCTGTACTTTTTGCTACTGTATATTATAATTAACTCAGCTTAGGTGGTCCAAAGGCTTGGCTTAGGCTTTCTTACCCCTGATGTCTGGATTTGCTTCTATTCAAGAGCTCTCTCTTATGGAAGGAACCAAAGCTCTGGGGCTCTGGCTTCAAGCTCTGCAAACCTGAATTTCCCAGGATGCCAGTTAAAATCTCAATGGTAGTGACATCTTCATCTCACCTTAAGACAGAGAAGCTAAATATTTCCTGGGGGAACACCACTGTGAGATGAGACCTTGCCTGAAGCACTGTGTAGACAGGAAACTCTTGGCAGATTTCTCAATAACATTGTCTTTGCTCCAAAGGCCAAATTTTGTACTCTGAACTGAGAATGGAAGCTGGTGTCCTTGTAAACTACTCCAACCTCTATTGGAAAGAAATAATATTTTGAGTTTGAAAGTTTTGTAGCATTTGGCATGAGCATGCTATCTCTAAGCAAGAGAGTTTTTGTTTTGGGTGATGGGGAGCAAACCTGTTTGGGCTGTCACATCGGCCAAAGCATCTAAGCCTGCTTCTCTCATGGCTTGAGAGAACTTACATGCGGTATTATTTGAGTGGCCTTTTAAATTTGAGTGTACTTGACTACTGGTTTATCTGCTGTGTTATCAGACTTCTCCTCTCTGTTTCTCCATTATTTTCAACAAATGTCCTAAGTATTTGAAGGAGTGGAGGATGTCCAGAAAATTCACCTGCATAACCTATGCACGCCTTGATCATTTTCCCCCCAAAATTCCAAATTCAAACATAGCCAAGGGCCTTTGACTTGGAGGGGGTTCTGAATGGATGTTGTAGCACCATTTTCATTAGTTGATGGAGAAATTACTACATTTTTAGGGATTTGTGAATTTAAGCATAGATGATTACTTCAAACATTGGGGGTTTGCAAGTAGGAAGCCTTGTTGCTCAATTTACTAATTTATTTTGTGATCTGTGACTAAACTGAGTAAAAATGCAAATAGTATTGAGCCCTTTTCATTTTATCACCAGATCAGCTTACTGATGGGAGGATCACAGTCACTAAACACTTCAACACTCTTGTGATTCCTAAGTAGTTGGGCATTAAAAAAAAGCTAAAGTGAAGACTATGGGAAGATTGTGGCACTTCACACAGGGAGGTTTAAATGAAATCTAGTTATTTATTTTAGGTTTAAAATGAAGAGTCTCCAGCTCAGTTTTATTGGCCATTGTGACAGCACAAACTGGTCTGTTACCCGTCACACGCAACAATAAACTACATGGCTGGGAGGTGGCCAACGCACACAAAAAGGAAAGCATTTGGCAAAGGCTGAGTGAATCAGCTACAAGCTTAAAGGGACCCTGTTAAATGCCTTGGTATAATATGTTATTTTCTATAAAACTCCTGGTTCTTAAAAACTGAAAATCGTATTATTGATTCTTTTTCTTCTTTTGCATTTTGTAGGGCTCAAATAAGTTTCTTTTACTATTTTTGACCTTCAAAATAGTTTATGAAAATGCATTTCTTTCATATGCATATAGTATCAATATTTTCAATGAAGTCAGGCCATCAAGGGACTGTTAACAAGTGGGACCTCTTCCATACAGTACACTGTTATACGAGGGCTCTCCCGAAAATACCCAACATGAAATACAGAAAAATAGAGGTATTTATGGCTGAATTTTTTTCCTGACACCCTTTGTGGATGTTTAGGAACAATGTGGGTCAAATGAAATTCTAGTATCATTTAATCAGCCTTTTAATATGAGATTTATTCTGCAAATCCAGTAGAGGGAGTGTAAAATTCCCAGTGGCTGTCCTTACATTGAAGATGCCTTTAAGCACAAATGATGGGAAATATGAATCCCAATGTAAAGGGATCAACAGTCTGGATTCATCATCTCCTCAACACTTCAAAATATGGAAAACATCTGATATGGCATAAAAGTTGATTCGTTCAGTATTACCTCTTCCAAATGTCTCTTTAAAAATCATTTAATTAGACTAAGTGATGTGGCTCATTTGTGAAATATGCTAGAGTCTGAGTTTCAGGAAGTCCATACATGCAAGTCTACAATCCCTTATCCAAAGCCCCTGGGGCAGATATATTTCTGCATTCAGAAATTTTGTATTTTAGAAAGGTAATATGTTGCATCTACCACAGATTATGCAATAGCTCCAGCTGGGTCTGGGGCAACACCTTATAATCAAACACATTCATATTTCTTCACTGCAGTATATGAATATTCACACTGAGTGGGATAAATAAAGACTGGAAATACTCTCCTTGAAATTAGTTCAGGTCTGGTTTTACTGCCACAGGGGTTATGTAAAAACTCTCAGAGCTTTTTGTTTTCAGAGTTGCAGATGGGAGATTGCAGACCAGTATTTCTATATTTCTAGGCTCAGTCGAACATTTCCAGTTACTTCTGGTGTCATAGTTTTAATTTTTATTTCAGTCAGATCATAATACTGTATTGCTGTAATCAAACAAGTAAATCGGGACAAATATGGTGAAAACTGAAATTAGAGACCCAATGTTTTGTTTGTTTTGCTTTTAATAAAAAGTCAACAAATATATAAGGGCTGTTCAGAAAATATCCAGCCATGGACTATAAAAATAGAGGCATTTATTGCTGGATTTTTTTCTGGACTTTCCTTGTATATTGATTAACAAGTATTAACCAGCACGGTGCTAGATGCCTGAGGGTATGCTGGAGGAGTTAAAGCATGGTCTCTGCCCTTATAGAATTTATAACGAATTTATACATGTAAGGCTTTCTTCTTCTCATACACAGACGTGCATGCACACACACATATAGAATAATATCAAGAGGTATATAAACGAGTGCTAAATTGAGTGTTCCAAAGAATACATGCTTTAAGTCTGCAATAGCAAATAGGTTTCAAATCACCTGCCAAATCCTATTGATTGGCAGTGGCTGCTTCTGGTATTATATTGAGGCTTCTGAGATAAGTTTGAGATTAGCTGCGAGAGTCTCCTTATTGATTGTCAATGTATGCCATGGTGGTAGGAGAGTGGAATGACAACAGGCATGCCATACATTTGACGTCTCTGTATCTAGATCGTCAAAGTCCAGGAAAGATTTTTCTTAAAAGAAAAATTTTGTTGTTGTTGTTCAACAACAGTTGTTGTTGTCATTATTTAATTATTCCTTGTCAATTTTCAAGAAGTTCCACTAGAGTTAGTTATTTTCAAAAGTTTAAGAGCATATTCATGGAGTACATGGTTGTAATTTGAAGAACCTTTAGATAAATATGACATCTTACTTTTTTTGTACAGAATTCTGATGTGGTTATTTTAAATGAGCTGGAACAATAAAGTTTGATGGAATAACATAGATTCTGATCATATTGGTTAGTATTTGAGAATCTCTTCACCTTAACATTTTTGTTGTTTTTTTTATTTTGTCTTGTTTTAATATGAGTTGTAGAAATGTAATAATGCTAATTATGTATGAACCTCTTTTCCAAGAAACAAGAATCTATTTTGGAGTTTGTTACCTTAAGCATTACATTTTGTTTGTTTCTTTCTTTGCCTCATTATTTCAGGAGCCCCGTTTGCACTTGTTAGAATAAGAAAGCTTTATAATTTTGTTGCTAAGATTATTTGGCTCCTCAATCCACCTTCTGAAATGTTTAACAATGAGCTCAGGATGTTGGAAGAGACCTCATTCCAATGTGATTGTTATTAAATATACATACATACATGGATATGTATGTATAATATACATACATGTGCGTGTGTGTGTGTGTGTGTGTGTGTGTGTGTAAAGGTGGCAAACATTCATTAATAGCAAGGATGTAACAATTCATGTAACTTTCCTCTGCCTCCCTTACTTCAGGCATTCTCATATGACCTAATCACAGAAAAACGTGTCAGATTTCCCCTAGCTCTAGAGTTTGACCTCTTCCCATAAGAATTGGGTTTTGACATAAGCTTTCTGCAGTTCTGAGTGTAACATCTTGAGATCTTATTTGAGAGACTTTTCTGTTGAAATTTTATTCTCATGTTTGGAAAGAAAAAGATTTCTTTTTGTCCTGTAAATTATTTCACATTTTGCAAATCCATGGTAAATTCTGTGGTGACTTAATTTCCTATCATGAACAAATTCTGAGCTGAATATTTTTAAATGAATTCTGAAAAGTTCAAAGTTCCCTGCTGCTTGTGTGAAAGGTCAGGCCATCACATTTAAAACAAGACAAAATGGAATAATAGAGGAGCCACAGGCATCTTTTATTTCTACATCTTTGGGAAACAGCAGCAGGGATCAAACAGTTTAGCTGTGACAGTGCCCTCCTAACCTGCCGTGTACCTCCTTGGGCATAAGAATGGACAATCCAAGGGACTGAAATGTGCTCATCTAGACTCTTTTGAACATCAAACTGGGCAATCATGTCTGTACTCAAGGGAAGTGACTTCATGGCTAGCCACAGAATGGCAATGCAGGCAACCAAATGAAATGGATTATAAAATTTGATTGGTATAACAAATCGAAGTTAAAATGTCCCCTAGCGCATTTAATACTGAACTGGGAAATTGTGATCAGATAAGTGTGGAATCATACATTATTTTTGCCAAAAAATAGAATGTTGACTCATTTACAAAAGACTTAGAAGAAATAGAAAAATAAAACTACCAATTTCTACCAGATAGCCTCTAACAAATATACTTTATAATCAATGCATTACAGGTTTATTTTAAAGATATTAAGTATATAATATTCTCAAATTCACCCTGACTCAATTGGTGAGAAATTATTATTATTATATTATGTATTTTATTATAATTATTATTAGCAACTATGTTACTTATTCTAAACATAATGAATAAAGTAAAATGCATCTTAAATTCTTCCAACTTTGAGTCTATTTGACATTCATATAAAATTATATTGGACAATTTAAAATATATGCAAATATAGGTAAAATACCTCTTGCATAAGATAAATATAAGGATTATAATTGATTTCATAGTTCAAAGAATAAATAAGTAAAACAAAGATTTGGAGTTAAGTATTTAACTTGTTTTGAAGGGGGGTGTCTGTGTGTGTGTGTGTGTGTGTGTATTGCTAGATCCCTATAGTATCTAAAAACAGGTTTGTGAATCTCAAATGATGTAATGTGAGTAAATAGAAGAATATGCTAATGCATAGTATATTAATATATTTCCCTTACATTGAGACACATACCATTTTATGGAGTATATTTACTGTTACAGACACATTTGATTATATGATGTTTACATTTTTATGTTTTGTGTGAGGGTATCAAATTAGACCACGCTTTACATCTACTCACACATCTAAATGTGTCAAAAGTCCATTAGTAGCTTCGTATGTGTATCAACATGTGTATAGTTAGTGCCTGTAGGGAGCCATTAGGGTGTACCTGCACACCTCCAAATACAGGAAGTGTAATTGACCAAGCTCCCCAGCTGCTGTGCTTTGAAACCCACTTCTGAGTTTGCTCCAAGACCATGGCTCCTATATGGCTCTGGCAATCACTGAATTTGGTGGCATACTAAGTCAGGCCTGTTTCTGGGGTAATTGGATCTCCTCTGACAGCCAATTTTGGCACAAGGACTCCCCTATGACTTGCTGAGCCTTCCTAGCACGGTAGTCTAGAAAACAAGGCTTAGAAGCTCCCCATCCTTCCCTCATATTCACGCTGCATCGTACGTAGTCTGAGGGCTCCCCCAGCCTCTCCTCTAATCTCATCTTGGTATCTGCTTCTCAGAGGACCCAGACTAACACAGTGCATTTAGTTTATTCTTACTCTTTTTGGATTATAATTATTTGTCAGCCTTATCAACTTCAACAGACTGTAAGCAATGAGGTGCTCAATAAATGTTTAATGAATTCATGAATGAAAGGATGACTTTTTGAGTAAGATGTATAAATAATGAAATTCAAATATGATGAGATTTTTGTCAACTATATCTGCCAGTTTTACCCAGTCTCTATTCTTAAAATGTTTTGACACTTAAGGTTTTAATGATTTCCAAATCTGAATATTTCTTGTGATTCACCACGGGTAGGGCCATATCATTGTGTTTTGGTTGCTGACTGACTATTCATTTCCAACCAACACATATTTCTGAAACTTCTGTAAGTACTACTGCCTCGGAGAATGGGGGATAACAAACATAGTTCTTGCCCTCAAGATGCTATCTCAGTTGACTAGGGGCAGATTTGCAAACAACAATATCAATTAACAATTAGGCTGATTAAATATGTGAGATTTGAGACAACCATGTTCACACATAGCCTGGAGCATTCACAGATTAAGTGGTCTACATGCATGCAGAGATAATATTGCTTTATTTCACAATTTTCTCAATAAAATGAACCTTTTCTACCTGTTCACTTGGTTTCTTAGGCTTGTGGACTTCTACTTAAGCGATGTAGAATACTTATACCCTGATTAGTGAGGGCAAGCTCAATCATTGGCTATCCATCCTTGCTATTGAAAGTTTTATCTATAGACTAACAGCATCAGTGTCACCTTGGAGGATGTTACAAATGTAGACTCTCAGACCTAACTCCAGAACTGCTCAATTAGACTCCTCATTTGAGCAGGAGACGCACATGCACATTAAAGTTTGAAAAGAAATGCTTTGGAGCCTAGGACTATTTTGTCACTAGGTTGAGACTTAGATCATAGAAGTCTGCAAATTACCAGGAATCTTGCCTTGAGTTGCAAGAATCTCAATGCATTGGATTCCAAACATGATTGATCAACACTTCTTCATTAATTCTTTAAAAATTATTTATTTACTTACTATTCCCTATGTTGTTACCAAAAATATTTAAGATGGCTTATAAAATATATGTAATACAATGTTTTAAAGAGAATAACAACAACAACAATAATAATAATGATACTGTTAGAAATAAAGGTGAAGAGAAATATGGATAAGAAAAAGAAGCCATGAGTGAGGAAGGTACACAAAATCCATGCACAGAGATGTAGTGCTGATGACTTCTTTTGCAATAAAAAGATTATTGAAAACACTGGGCATCATGTTAGTCAATGCTACCTGTACAATATTCCCATGAGACAGCCTTCCAAAATTTAGTGCCAGGAAAATCTTTGTCTAATTTGAAGAACCATTGTGCTCTCTTTATGATAGAAAAGCTTGTATAAATTATCATGTTTCTCTCTTTCTCCGATTGCCAGGAAGTACAAGGCCAGATTTTATGAAAATCATGCAAACTATTTTAACCTTCACAACTGGAATATTTTTCTTCTCTTTCTTTGGATACTTAAAACCATTTAATTTTATTGTATATATGTTCTATACTATAATCCAATTCAAATCACTTCTTTAAAGAATTTTTTTTTGCAGTGAATAATGACTATTATATCAACACATAAAGTTGGAAAGGATGAACAGTGACTTTTTTGCACCACTAAGAAAAAACGGGTTGCTCACATCCTCTAACCAAACTCTGATTCAGTTGGGGCATATATGGTAGGTGATGAGTTCTAATAGAGAGTAAACGATTAAGGAATAATAACATTAAAAACTATACATAAAGGAAAGACAAGGGCGACTAGGAAGATAAATTCAGAGGGACTTTCCTAGTTATGTACCATGGCCCATTACAATCAATCTCTGTAGTTCAACTTTCATAAGTGCTGATGTCTAACCCACAATAGTGAGAGAGCTGATTAGATAGGGCACACCCACCAGTAAGCTTATAATCCTATAAACTTTTTTTTCCTCCTGCATACATAAAGATTCATTCTTGTGGGTTGCTGTGGCCATGGCCATGGGGAAATGGAGTTAGGCTACCTCTTGGCATGTTTTCACGGTGCCCAGATGCAGTCCCACCTGCTTTAATACTTAAACATTGCCATTACAGTTCCATCTATTTAGACTTTGGGTTTTGATCAAATACAGATCGTCTGAGCAACATCATATTTTAACTATTTTTCTGCGTTTGCTCTTTGATGAATGAAATGTTTGTGATAGATTTTGATGTGTGGAAGGGGGATGAAGGCTCAAAAGGCATGAAGGCTTTGGATGAAAATGAAGGAGGTTGTGGTGGAAGACCAGGATGAGAAATTAGTTTTCTTAGTGAATACTTTCTGCCTTTCTAGATCAGGAAGGCTTAGTAGGTTTTTCTTATTTATCTGGCTGTCAGGGTGAGAGGGTATTATTCAAAAAGAATCCCAACAGCCTCAATACAAACTCGTTTGCCATATATCTGTCTGTTTTCTTCTTAGTTCTGTGAGTTAAGTTCTGGGACTTAGCCTTAATTTTAGAGTTTCTTGCTTGTCGCCAATTATGTTAGACATTAGTTTAACTGAAATTTTGTCTTTTTAAAACCTGGGAATTATTCAGTTCTGGTTTCCAAAGTATTTGCCCATAAGAATATTGATTTTAAACAAAACAAAACAGAAACACCAATAGACACGGAGAATGAGCTGATGTTTGCCAAAGGGATGGGGTGGCGGATGGGTGAAAAAAAAATGAATACATACTAGTGAGGTTTAACATTAAAAAAAAAGAATATTGATTTCAAAATACAACACATGTCAAAACTAGTTTATGGTCACATGAGTTATCTGTGAATGAGACATATAGCCTTCCCTGTATAATTTTTGTCAAATAATTGTTAGTATGAATGTAATAAATACTATGTAATTTGGCTTTATTTTTTTCAATTAACTACATTGTAAAAATCTATCTTGTCAACTTTTAATTAAATTTGTTACTATTTTACTAAACTCCTGCCATTAACATTGTTTATGGTTGTTCTATGACGTATAAGTTTCTTAAAAGTTGTAAATGAAACTGTGGGCCAGATCTATATGAAAGTTTCTCCACTATTATTACTTCCACTGTTTAATAGCATTTATTTTATAATTGGTAGTTGTCAGCATGTGACTTTTCTGCTTTGTTATACCTTAAACATTTTACAGTTAATAAAAACTGTAACTAAGTTTTGTAGTAGTTACATCCTACCCTGTCATTGCATTTTTTTGAATGATGAAGTAAGATGATCCTTATTTAAATAAGCCATATTGGACCAGAGGTTCTCACTCTGAGCTGCACAGTAGAAACATCTAGGGAGCTCTTAAAAATCCAATTGTCCATGCTACACCCCAGATTAATTAAGTCAGAATCTCTGGGGTTTGAACCCAGGTATCAGGATTTTCTAAATTTTCCCAGCTGATTCCAACATGCAGCCAGGTTTAAGAACCAGTGAATGGGGCAGAAAAGCACCTCTGCTTTGAGCCACTCCTGATGGCCTTCATAGATTTTGCAAAAGAATCCACACCTCAGGCTTTGTGCCCGTTTGGTGTGTTCCTGCCTGGGTTCCTGAATCGATTTCAAGCGCATAACAGTACGAAACAGTGTAGAAGACACCAAAAGTGTTTTGTTTTGGTTTGGTTTTTTTTTTTTTTTAACAAGTTTTACCTAACAAAATCTTTGGCTTATGAACAATATGTGGAATTGCAAACATTGAGTTATTTTCATAGGCCTAATTGATTGCATCTGAAGTTCATTATACATGCTTTATTTATGAAATATCCAAGTAAGTATTCCACTGAATTAACATTCAGCATTCAACTTGAGTCTGCTATTTAAAGATCGTGTATGTGAATTCACAGAACAGGCATATACACAGGAATAAAATATAGATATAGGTGTATAGATTTATGTATGCAATCTTTCCTTGAGCGCAAAAGAATTAGTCTAGGTTGTTGCGAGGAGCCTCAAATTGGAAGAAGGAGCCTGGACTTTCTCTCTGCCTCTGTGTCTGCTTCTGCCTGAAAATTCTGTCATCTTTATTGTGTAGACAGTTCAAAATGTAAAATCAGGTGAGATTGATTTCTCCTCTCTCCACCACCTACATTTTTTTTTGAAGTACAGAATCTCTGGATAAATATCCATAAGTGAGAAAGTTTAAGTATTTACTCTGACAGTTATAAATAATTTTATACAGGAGGCAGACAGACAAATTGTGCTGATTGTCTGTATTTAAAAAAAAAAAAAAAAGAAGAGAGGGAGAGAAAGTCTGGCCTGGAAACTAGAGTAAATCACAAAAGTGATCTCAAGTGAACAGAGATAGATTTCTAGAATACATTGTGCAATGAAACCACTGACCTCTTATACATGGGTTCATGTCTTTTTCTACAGAAACAGATGGGTAATAGCATAATGCCGAAATCATGCTCTACATAATATGGACCTAGTGATTGCAGACCTGATTGCTTACCATATGGTTGCTGAAGGGTTGAAGAGAAAATGGGATGATATGCAAACCCTTAAAAGCAACATTTTTATTGAATGGCCATTACATTAAAACCCAAACTCTGCAAATGAAGGCAAAGAACTGTGGTGAATAATGATGAAATCACAAAGCAATAAAAGCAGCAGCAGCATTGTATGTATTTTGTTTTCGATATGCAAAGTAAGGGCAGACTTATTTTTGTCACTTTGCCTAGCATTATTATAAGCATTAGGAGGTAAGGTGGTGGGACATAAATGCCTTCAGGGCAGAAATACTGTATGTGTGGAGCATTGCTGCATTCACTAGGTCAGAGAGAGAAAAATAATCTCTTGTCCCAGAGGAACTGAATTTGACTCGAAAGCTGCCTGCAGTATGTGACTAACCTCCGTGAAGTTCAGTATATCAGCAAGAAGCTAGTAGTAAAAACCTGTTTGAGAGTCTAGAATGATAATGCAAAATGAAGAAGCTTGTTTACTTTTTTGCCTTTGAATTTTCTCATGCAGATTTTGCTGCTGCCTGACTGTTGGCAAACAGGTGTATGGGATAAGGTAGATGTCGTTTCCCAGAGTGTATTACAGTTTAGTTGAGCAGCTGTGATGTGTTTTGCTCTGAGTTTTGTTTTTAGTGTGTTACTGGGAACAGATAGGGTTGTTGTTTTTTTTTTCTTTAAAGAAATTTATTAGCTTGCTTCAAATTTGCATACACTTCATTTCCTGTCTCTTTAATGAATGTCTTTCAATCATGCAAAAATCATAAGACTGCGTTCTTGGAAAAAGAACTCAAATACATTAAACTAACCCTGCTAAGAGTGTGTGGAGGGTAATGAGGTGAGAGGTAAAAATTCAGTCTTTCATTGAGAAGTCTGAAGCATCTAATATTATTTCAGCATGTCAGAGCTAGTGATCAGGACCGAACATCCAAACTGAAGAGTGTATTATTATGCTCACAAATCTGTGGGGATTTGGGAAATTTAAATTCTCTGATGCCTACCTATATAGGTTCACCCTTCAAGAAAAAATTTTTAGGGAGCGCACAAATGTCACCTTACTATGAATTAACTTCCTTGTTAAAACCTCTAGTTTTTCAATTCCTAATGGTTCAACTATATGATTAGTGAGTAGTGTGAGCTATTTGCTTTTATGTTCCTCACATTTTGTTTTTCTTTTCTGTGCCTGCTGCTTTCATTCATTTTTCTAGGAGCAGACAAGTCCATGAAAGGTTTTACGTTCAAGTTGGAAAGGGTTTGGGACCTCTTATAAGTGTTGCCCATTGTATATAAAAAGTTTATTTGGAGGAAGAGGTTGATATTGGCTCATAGGTGTTTTGGGGATATCCTTTAATTTACCTTGATTCTTGTCCCTAATTGTTAAGGATAATTAAGGCTTGTTCTGTTAAGTTGGAACTGTTATGTCCACTCTCAAGCTAATTATTAGCTTAGTTCAGTTCTCAAATTGGAGGAAGGTCAGTTAAAGCATAAATTACTGTGCCCCAACCCCAGTGTTCCTCATTCAGTGGATCTCCATGGGGTGAGTTTGCATATTTAAACAATTTCCCTGTTAATGTTCATGCCTCTGATCCCTGGGACCACACTTTGAGAATCACTGGGGCTATGTTTTTAGTGCTTAGTAGTCAGGCAGTAACCTTGACACCATCAAGTATTATTGATTTGAGCATGTTAAGAGTTTTATGAGCCTTTGATTCTTTTTGATGTTTTACAAATAATGTCCTGCCCATTTAAGGCGGCTAATGAAGCCACACTAAGCAAGATCAGGACAGCTTTGTCCAAAGTAGGAGTGGAGGTATGAGTGGAACCCCCTAACCCTGATGAATTATAACTTTTTCATGTTTCATCATTGCTAAAAGCAGTCATCCAGTGACATCTTGTGACAATATGCATCGTTTGGGTTTGGTAGCCGAAATCTGTGCACCTTTGAAATCCCATTTGCTTTTACTGAAAGAATAAGAATTTCTATAACAGTATTCAAAGAACTCTCATCCTCTTAAATGAGTCCTGGAATTGTTAAGCATTTTATCAGCTGCATTGCTTTTATTGCTTTCTGTGACCTAAAGACATATGACAAGCATAGTATAGTGTTTAAGACCTTTTTTTTCTTTTGGTATGGCAAAGAGTTTTTTTCCTCCCAGTCATGAGGAGCATTTTCTTCCTGCCTAAAAATCTGATTTTTATACAGCTTGACTAGTGACATATCTCCTGCATGGCAGAAATAAGTTTTGCATAACTTTTAAGAGCCCAGGCTGACCTATTTAACAGATACCCAGTGCTACATAATGTATTTAGGTCAAGTATTGTGTTTGAGCTCCTCATCACTCTTGTACTAGTCTTGCTTTCTGTGAAAACCTCAGGTATATCACAGATACAAATATAGGCCAAGGGATGTTGCCTAGTATCAAAATGTAATAAATCTTTATATAACGTAATTATCATGTCACCCAATCCTACCACTGGAGTTCAAAAGGAATCTAAGCTTTTAATGAAATATCTGCAGGTTTTACTTTAAGACATTCACAATGCTACAATTAACACAGTGTTATGACTGGGAACCAGAAAAGCATCAGGAGAGTTAAAATGCTTCTGTATGTCATTACAATTTGGAATATTTTTCTTTAAAAATTAAAAGAAAATGGTCATCTGCTATCTTTTTTTTTTTTTTGTAACTTTTTACTTGCGAAGTCAAATGATTAAGTTTTGACATACGTCTCTCAGCGTATTTTTCCTTGAAGAAATTTCTCACGTAAAGGTTGAAGCCTGAATATGGGCAGTGTCATTACCTTAATATGTTGGAAGATGAATCCATCCATCTTATAACAATACTTCATTGCCTCCAAGGATCTTAAATTACATAAAAGTAAATGTGAATTTGAAATGAGATATTGAGAAAATGCAATTCAAAAATTATTCTAAGCTAGGTTTTAACATGTATTTATCAAATACATTTGTTCCCCCTGTCTAAATGGAGAGCATTGATTTTTTTTTTTTTTTTTTAGATGTGGCGCTAATAATACCCTTTTGTTTGTGCACTCATGTATCCCACGTTCCCTCCTCCAAGAAACCGGAGCAAGTGCCTTGAGCTTCAGGTCAATGCCTATCTGGAAGGGATAAAAAAAAAAGCTTCTAATTTAATTTTTTAGCTTTGGTATGTAATACACTCTAATTCCCATTTTATTGCTTAGAAACTAAGATCCACTTGCCTACAAGTGTAAATCCATTGTTTACCAGAGATTAGAAGCCCACTCTCCAGCCTCTTCATGTACTTACACCTTGGCTGTAGGACCCGGCTGCACAACGAGTGTCTCTTAGCCCTGGCTGCACATTAAAAGTCACCTGGGGAGCTTTGGAACAAACACTGGTGCCCGGACCCTACCCCAGCCCATTAGGTTCGCATCTCTGGGGATGGGGCCTGGGCAAGGATATCTATTTAAAGCTCCCCAAGTAATTCTCATTGTACGTCCCGGCTTGAGAGCCACTGTTCAAAATCAAACAACATACAAGTTCCTCCCCAGTCTGTAGGAACCACTTTTCCAGCATTCACAGCTCTAGTTACAAATTGCCACTCTTACACAAGTGAAAATTAATTATACACACAGAGGGAAAGAGCATCTGTGTTATACATTCCTCTTTGTAACCTCCTTACCCAGAGAATTAGACACGTGGCTGCAGCTTGAGGACAGAAGCTTAGACCAAGGGTTATGGATCTGAAACGATGGCTCTGCTAGATGTCACCCTCCTGCCTTTGATTTAGAACGAGAACTGGTGAGACAGGGCATGATGCACAGAGCCAGGCAGGGTCCTAACCCACTCTCTTCCCTCATCATCATCTGTAAAACGGTGATAGTAATATGGTGTTTATTAAAGTTAAATTAAAAATGTAACATATTGACATATTGAAGACATGAAGTGTTTTAGGATAAAGAATTAGGGATCACAGTTTCTGCTTTAGGGCAAATGACAAAGCGGTACTTCTGCCTTTCATTGCTTTTGTTTATGTCTACCAAAGGGATAGCTTAAAATGGGTATCAGTAGGAATATTATGCATTAAAAAATGTAAGTGACCTTTAAATGAGCTATTGTTTGGATTTTATGTTCTCTATTACCACAGATACTTGGAAAGGTAATTCCCCCTCCTTACTTTCACCTTCCTATTAGTACTTTTCCTGGATGAATTATTCATATTAATGCTTATATGAATAATCTTGTTATTATATTGCAGTAATTGGGGATGAGGCACATATCTAAAAAGCTTTACTTTATGAATAGTGCTAGTGGCAAACTATCCTGTCCACTGTGATGGCTCATCTTTGATTTTCTAAACCTCTGCATTTGTTTCTTTCAATTTGCTGGAAAGTACATGTGTAGTTACTCTATGTATTTTCTTTATGATTTTGGGGGGTTATTTTAATTAATTTGAAAATATCATTTATAAACCCTAACCATTAACAATATATCACTTGCATATTTTACTTAACTGACAATTTAGCATCTTTTATTTTGAAAACACTAGTAAATATACTGGCACTTTCAAAATAAAAGAAATCCAGCAAAATTTATTAAGTTAGTGTGTGTGTGTGTGTGTGTGTGTGTGTGAACTTCAGCTTTTACGTGGTCAATCTTTAATGTCCTGGTCTAAAGTTCAACACTGAGTTAGTATATTTATTATTTTTAAAAATGAATTAAAATAATATAGAATTATTTTTCCTTAAGGAAGATAATTTATATAATATACTCTTTTACTCTATAATCTTACAATTTGGAGAACTTTGTTTAAGTGAAATGCATAGTATACTTTTTGACTCAGCCATATTCAAAAGCCTTTCCTAAATAGAGGACTTGATTTCATTTTTATATAACCGTAATAATGACCCCTGAGAATCTATATATTAATTTATGTGAAACTACTACATTAAATCTTCCACTCTCAAAAAAAAAAGAAACATCCAAACTGCCCTTAGAGGAGGAAAATTGTTCCATGGGATATGCCTTCATTCTCATCTCTTAGTTCCATTCCCAAGGCTGCATCTATGAGTCTTCATTTTGAATAACAGCCTTTCTTAGGAAGTGGGAGGCAGAGACTAAGATGCTAAACTCTTGCTGAAGTGTGTGCTAAATGATTCACAACAGTGTGAATGAATCAATTTCTTCAAGCCTTCCCAACCTTTTAAATATATAGTCTGCCAAATCTTTGTTGGATTACATTCAATTGAAAAGAAAAAAATAGCACCTTTCCCCATGGCACCTCTTCCCACACAACCCACAAGTATACAAGCCTTTTGTGTTTCAGCTGAATTTTATTTGTTCCAGAGGTCGGTGTTGTGGAGAAGCATCTAATACTAATTAGTCTTTGCGTTTAAATGCATTAAGGTCTGCCTATTTTGTTTTCTTCATTGCTACTTTGGTTTTTGTGGCCTCAAATGTTTAAGAAAGTGCCAGAAATAAGACTGAGTTTTGGCTCCTCCTTATTAATGCAAAAATATGTATCCTACATGATGCTGAAGATGGATTGCCTTATTCTCAATGAAAGTGAAATTTTTTTTCTGAGTATTTCTTCATTATTTCTAGATGAAAATAAGTCAGCAACAAATTTGTAGTTTACACCTAGCTAATTGTGTATTTAGGCAAAGGTTACTTAATTTTTAAATGATGAGAGTCCATTCTCAAAACTAATCTGAGACCCAAGTCTAATCTCCCAATTGGTAGGATCTAATTTAAGGGCCAATGTCTATTTAGGGGTAGTTGGTGACTGTATTTCAAAGACAGTAACATAACACTCAGAAGATGGCTTTTGTCTGATGATCAGTGATGTTCTCCCTCCATATGGAAGTACATTTCAAAATGCGCATAATTTTTAGGCAGGGAATTGGGTGACTCCTTATGTATAATTTAGGAACAGTCAAGCCTACCATAACCCAGTCATCTAGGCTAGAAAAAGGGATAGTAGAAGGGATGTTATGAACCACCTACAAAATGGTACAAAGACTGTGAGTTCCCTAGAACAGTGGCTTTCAAGGTCTGGTCCACAGAGACCTGCATCAAAATCACCCAAGTGTTTACTGTAATAAAATTAGAGTCCTGGCCTGTCCTCAGATTTACTGAATCCAAGA
Source organism: Lyroderma lyra (assembly GCA_004026885.1). NCBI lineage: Eukaryota > Metazoa > Chordata > Mammalia > Chiroptera > Megadermatidae > Lyroderma > Lyroderma lyra. The sequence goes on from PVJL010004783.1 coordinate 22,326, forward strand.
TGCAGGAAGTGAGACCCAGGAATTTATATGTTCACCAGGCTCCTCACGTTAAGCTTGCTAAGTGTGAGAACACTGCCATTGAATTTTAACATTCTCTTTATCATCTGTATGAATTTTTACAAATAATCACCCAGTTCTATTGTACAAGCAGAATTATTTATTCTGAGTATAAATTTGAGTTCCTAAGTTCACATGAGATGTTGCATTTGAAAGCTTTGAAGTTCTCCCCCTGATATCCACTTATTAAAGGGTCTGCTGGCATACCATCTTCTTATCTAGATTGTGAGCTTCCTAAAGACAGGTGCCATTGCCTAACCATCCTCCATCATGGTAGTACAGAAGCTCTTTCATGGACGTTTGTAAGTTAACATGCTTGTTAATGGCAACTTGTATACAGACCACAAAGATATAGAAGGAAAGAGAATTTCAAGCCAGATGATTAGAATTAAGAAAAATACAAGTAAGTTTAGGTTTATGGCTAAAACAGAAAGTTAGAAGCTGATCGTGATACCTCATGAACAGTGACCAAAAGCTCCTAGGAAAGGGAACTATGTGGGAGGGAACAAACTCTAACCCAAATATATGTAAGAAATGAGTGACTCGGGTAACCAATGTATTAGCCACGAGATTCCCAAAAGTCATCTGCCAATTTTTGCTTTCTTCATATTTATCAAGTTATAACCAAGTAAAATATACTTTTAAAAACATTTTAGATTTTCTTAGAAACTTTGAGTTTGTATTATATATTCTCTCAAGACTTGGATATCTAGCTTGGGCTGGCTGATTGGAACTGTATGTCCAAATGATTAGAGTCAGCAGGTTAATTATAAAAGGCAATGCTATTAGGAGTTATTATTTATTATGTTCATAGTGGCTGGAGTTTATTTTTTAAGTGTGTTCCACCATGCCCCAAGTTTATTTATAGGCCAAGCTTCTTAGCAAGTCCAGCTTTCATGACTTCACTTCATGCAGTGGGCTTGTACAAGTGGCTATTGAGCAGCAGCCAAGATGATTCACTTTTTATCACAAGGTGGAAAACTTCTTTCAATAGGGTTTTATCTTGAGATAACTTTTTGTCTACTGGTTAAATACCAGTGACATAGAAGGTAGTAAGCATTGATCAAATACTTCAAGTAGTTTAGGACTGTTTAAAAATTTGAAACTTGGGATTGTGATGAAAAAATACAAGTGGACCAAAGCACAGTAAACTGAACTTACTCATTTCTCTCTTTTACCTCCCACCTGTAACTCTAAATACAGAGACGGGGTGGGAAAGGAAGAAACTGTGAAAGACCCAGAGGAATACCCGAACACCTGACTGTTTCTACTAGAGTTGGCACTTACGTCCTTTTATAACAATCCATGGTTTTTGTGTATTTCTGGCTGAAATTGAGGAAGTGAGATAAGATAGGATATTTGGAATATCAAATAGAGAGAAGCATTTCTGTCAAACATTACTGAAGCTGGAAAAAATGAAATTGAAACAAAGAACACCTGCTACTTTAACTCATTTAAAAAAATATAATGTTCTTTACTTTCTGACTATAAATATTGTATTTTCGGAGAATAGAAAATGCTGGTCTAGGTGGGAGAAAACATAATGAGTCACTATGCAAAGATATGAAATAAAAAATATTTTAAATTGGGCATTTTGGTTTGTGGAAGGGTAGGTATTTTGTATAAAAATATTCATCAGGTGGTGAATATTTCTCACAAGTGGAAGTAAAGAGAATAAAATCAGCTTGTCACTGAAGATTTTTTTTTTATTGACATCTTTAACTTGTCTTCATGCCAGTAATTAAATTGCTAATTATGTGTTTCTGTTACTGTGGTCATGCTTTTATTACATAATTGCTTCAAGTTTTGCTCAAATCACTAACAATATTTATTTAACCTTTTTGTGCATTGAATATATTTTAATATACAAAAGCTTTGGAACAAGTTCATTGACTCTGTTTTGATTAGCAAAATCAAAGGAATTCTAACCTTTCTTATATGGGTTGGGTCATATTTTCAATGAGATTGCTGATAATTATTATAAATTCAAGCAATAGCAATCATTGAAAGACCAATTGAAGAGAAAAAATACAAAGAAAACTTCAAAATCCTGGTGTTCATTCTAAAAAAAAAAAAACAAACTGATTTTTTTGAGGTAATTGGAAATGTAAGATTAGCAATTTGTTCCTTAATATATGCCCTGCATTTTTCAAAAAGATATTTGATTAAATTCTGGGTAATTCAGTTATCAAGCTTCCCCTCCCCTTTTGAATATAGGCATAATTTTTGTCAGTGTTTCAATGTATTCATGATTTTTTTCTCATTTGTTTATTTTATGCAAACCATAAGAGACATTTTTCTCAGTGAAGATTGCCTCTTTATTTTATTTTGAAGTATTTGTATATTTATTTCATTAAATGAGATAATGCTTTTTCTTATTAACATAATTTCCAGTACATTAAACATATTTCTCTACAGACAGAAGAGAGGAATCAAATTAAATGACAGCTAAATCACTTGCAGCAATTTCAACTGTTAAAAGAAATAAGTGTCTCTGTTTTCTTTGTGATCACAAGATGTGCTGTAAAGGGAAATGAAATACGAAAGAAAGAAGGGAAAACATAAAGAAATAATGACTGACTTATTGCACTAATACCATGGAGAGAAGAAAAATTCACTACAAATAAAGGAAAAATAATATAGTGGATTTGAAAGTTACAAAATTCATTTCTTATTGATGAGTTCAGTGGAAGCCTAATACTAAGTAAACTGATGAAAAAAAGTCAATGCAATAAACTATGAATGATGAAAGTTGAAATAAATACTTTGCGTATGGCGGACCATCATTCTAAATGTCTTTAATTTTTAAATAATTCATGTCCGTATGTTTATAAAAAAGGAGGAATTATTGCTTGGTGGATTTAAAAATGCATGTAAAAAAGCATCTTGTAGAATGTCATATTTAATAATAAGTGCCAATGATATTGGTGACCTTATGATTTTGAGTATCATGTCCTGACTTTGACAGAAGTGCATTAGGGGGAGATGAACCTTACTTTTAAAAATGATGCAGACTATGCTGCGCTTATACAGCATAGTTACTAGGAAGGATAAACTGCTTTCCAAACACACAATTTTTGGACTCTAGAAACAATAAAACTCAGTACATATGTTATATGTATATAGTATGCTTTTGAATATTCTGGAGGACAGCAATGGCATTTTTGAACAGAATTCAGCATTAGTACACACACATACATGTGGATACATAAGTGTGTGTGTATTTTTTTAATGTTTGTCAAATTGTTAGTATATGCAAATCAGAGCATACCTGGCTTTGTGTGTTTGCAGGTGAGCTTATCCATTCATTTTCGCTCTTTTCACACATCATTAAATATAACTCGTTAATTTCATCAATTCCGTCGGAAGGCAGTCAATTCAGTATGGAACAAAATCACTTGAGCCACTTTTAGTGAACTGAGTTTGACTGAATTAACCTTAAAATACAGTTGATTTTGAAGCCCTGTCTTCTCCAAGTCCTGTCTTTTTCTCCTCATGCTGTCCCCCAATCCATTTGCACCCTAACCCTTCCCCCCTCTCTCTCCCCTTTTGTCCTCCTCTCCCCTTCTTCCTTGTGGCTTTTCTCTTTCTTCATGTGCTCCTCTCTTCCCATTCATTCATCCTCTTTTCTCCCCTTCTACCATCCTCTCTCCCTGTCGACCTCACACACACACACAGATTCCCCGGCCCCACTGCGGGGGACAAGTCTAAAGCTGAGTTTTTTTTTTTATTTTGAATTGCAGAGATCTGAAACTATTGCTTGGCTGAAAACATCTGGCTGTCGGCCTAGAATGTGACTTTTAAGGTAATACTGTGATTTTTCCACTTTTAGAGCCTATTCTTCCCAAAGGTTCCAGGTACCACTCAGTGTAAACTTTTGGGCCACCTTGGGGATTGTTTTCTCGCAGTACACCTTTGTGGGTTGTGTGAGAGCTGTAAGGTACACAATTTTCTGAGGGGTGGGGAAGGATTGGCACGGGGTGGGGGGCAATGTTAATGTTCAGGAATCCTTGTGTGTGCCCACTTTGGAAATACTCCTTATCTTTCCTTCAAAATGCAGGGGATAAGGCAAAAGTGCAGGCCACATTCTAGATATTTTGAATTATGCATTAAGCTGATAATGCTCTGGAATATAAGCTTATGTCAATAAATAACTAAGCTGGTAGGAGGAAGGAGGTCACTTTACCTGTGTGGAGGGCGACACATAGGGAGAGAACCAGAGGAAGCCTAGGTAAAGGGTGAAAGGGAGTTCACATACTTTTACCTTGCTCTGATGAAGAAGCAAGAGGCGTAAGTTAATATTGAAATTATTGTCTAATGCTTATTTGCTTTTAAATTGAATTAGCCAAGGTAACAAAACTCTCTCCCACGCGGGCCCTGGGTATGCAAGTTGGCCTTTGTGGCAAGATTGCCCCTTCGGTGGAATCTTAGGTAATGAAATTCTGGCTAGGGGAACAATTCGTTTAACTCCTTTAATTGGACCTATAAACTCTTTGAAAAGGCAAGATTTTTCATGGCAAAATTTGGCAAACTGCATAGTAGACTCTTGGGGGTTTCACTGAGTGTCTTTTCCTGATTAATAGGTACTAGAATGGCAGTAGAAGGGAAGCTAGTGGAAGGAGAAGGGTTAAAAGAAGGCTGTAAATTATTTCTCTGGCCCATGATACAGCACTACCCAGTGCAGATGAGGACTGATTCTTTAATCTTTGCATTGCTCCTCCTGCTTTGGGAGAATGCATCCATGAATGTGACCATTTTCTACTGTGAGAAGTTAATTTAACCATGGTGCACACGCGCGCGCATGCGCGCGCGCACACACACACACACACACACACACACACACACACAAACAGATTTTTAAAAAATGTTTACTTGTATCTCCCAAGGAAGTGTAAAGTGTCTGGGGTTGGGGACTCTAGGAGACCAACAGTTGAACCTCTGTCCATTTTCCTCACCATAAAAAGAGAAGAAATTACACTTGCACTTCATCCCTTTCTCGGTTTTAGACAGCAGTTCGCAGCCCCCGGTTCTGTAGTCAGAAGCATGTGTTTAGGCTCTCTGCAGCACCGAATGCGTCATGAGGCTGGCTCTGTAGGCACACATGCATGTACACACCGATGAATTAAAAATGGATCTGGGAGAACACCCTTCTCCTCAGAGAGTTATGTCAAGCAGTGTTTAAATTAAATAATTTGCAGAGTGTGGGGAATAAAGCTTTTGTAGCAGTATCTGGAGGTTATCTTCCCTCGGGAGATTCCTACCATTTAGTCCAATCTGGTGCATGCCAATGAGACACACATGCATTCTTACACCCACTAGTAGATAGATTTTATTTTATATCTAAATTTTGTTATTTTTTTGTGGTATATGCCATTTTGTGTTCATGTCGAGAGGAAAAAAAAAAAGAGGCAAAACTCTTATGAACTGTTGAGGTCATTAAGATCCAAACAAAAGCCAGGAAAGGTTATTACCGAGCAGGCGTGAAGGGGGGCTGACTGCTGGCACAAAGCCAAGTGTCCCACAGGTCCTGGGGGAGCGCGGCTGTGATCTGGAGAATGGTCCTGCTCAGGTTAGTGTTTGCTCCCGGCCCATTGACTGATGGCAAAGGAGCAGACATTGCTGTGATGAGGTAATGCGGGTGGGTAAACCACAAGTAGCAGAAATTAGTTGATTTTTTGCTACTTGTCCTGCTCAGCCAATAAATAATCTAAACTTAAGGAGACATTTTCCGGTTAGAACCTCATGCCATGTGTCTAGTTAACTCATTTCTCTATAGTCCAATGTATTCTTAGCTAATCAGCCCATCAGTCCACCTGCGGAGAGGACAGACCAGTCACAGTAAGAGTGGTGAGTGAAGTGTGAAGAGGAGGAGGAGGAACAGTGGGGAGGGGGAGATGGGGGGGAGAAAGAGAGAAAGAGAGACAGAGAGACAGAGACAGAGAGAGAAGAAAACTATCTGCTTACCTGTTTAGGGAATTTAAAAAGTCTTCATTATGAAAATTGTTTCAAGAGAAAATAGTTATTTTCCCAGGCCTAAGATTATCCTTGTATACTTTAAACTCCCATTTTAGTCCCTTACTTAAAAAAGTCTTGTGAATTACTAGTGACCTGTGTAGAAGCCATGAGTTAGAGTGAAATAAATGCTCAGTGAATCCCACTTTCTAATTCCCTGTTTCTTTGACAAAAATACTGGTGAAGTCGTTTGTTTGAGTGGCTATAACAAAATATCATAGACTGAGTGTCTTAAATAACAGAGATTCATTTTCTCATAGTCCCTGTGCCTGGAACTCTGAAATTCCAGTAGTGGCAGGGTTGCTCTCTCCTGAGGCCTCTCTCCTTGGTTTGCAGGTGGCCGTGCTCTCCTTGTGTCTATACACAGTTGTCCCTCTGTAGGTGCATGTGTCTGGTGTCCCTTTGTGTTTAAAATTTTTCTTCTTATAAGGAGACTGGTCATATTGGATTAGGGCCCACCCTAAAGTTTTCCTTTTAAAGACCTTATCTCCAAATAATGATTAAGTTCTGAGAACGTTAGGACCTCAACATATGAATTTGGGAGCACACAATTCAGCCATAATAACTGTACTTCTAAAATATTTGGTAGAATAATAATCTGTTCATTAATTTCTGCTAGCTAATTTGGAACTGTATTCCCCCAGCTTTCATTCTCTTCTGCATTTTTTAATAACTGATTGGAAGTAATTTATTACAATTAATGTAGGTGGTTATATTTTGTTGTTTTAAGCTGACAGTTGGGGAGAGAGAGAAAATGTCTTAAGAAAACAAATCTCACCTGAATTTTTTTTTTAAAAAAGGAAGTCATCTCTTTTTCCTGCTAGAACAGCATGGCAGCAGGGCAGATAGTTTTATGCTGGGGGTTAACAGCAGGTCTTCAAGTTAGCTCTACTGCATACTAACTCTGATCTTGAGTAAGTTACTCCACAGCACTGTGCCTCCAGTTGTGTCCTCCAGTCTCTCACAGGGAGGGCCTCCAGGACCCTCACTTTGTCCACTAGGGACAGCGACTCAGCCTCTGAGTATGAGTCCCAGGCACACTAGGGGCCACTGGACATTCAGGGCTGGGCTGCCAGACAGAACTTACCTCACAAGTCTTTTAAGAATGTGTAGTTAAGTGACAAACTCGTTCTCTGAGTAAGCCAAGTGTTGCCAGCAACACTCAAAATAGTGTTCTGTAACAAGTACCAGCCAGCACTTTATTCTTAAGGCCCTTGGGGCTCAGCTACTTCAGAAATAATCTAGTGACTAAGGAAATAAAGTATCTATCATTTTTAAATGGCATGTCCTTAAGAAGGCCTTGGCTTCATAAAGGGGATTATTCTGTGAAACTCTACATCAAGAAATAGTCCTCAGTTTTGAGAGAAATTTGGGAAGGAGAAAGACACCTTGAATTGAATACAAAAAGAGGTGTTCCAGCCATGTTAAAATAACAAGTCCGGTGATACTAACAAGTGATGTTTATTGAGCGTTTTCTCTGTGCAAGACCCAGAGAAAACAGCCTAGCCTAGATTGCTAGGCTAGGCTGTTTATATTTCTCATCTCATTTAATCTTCCCATAATCCTGTGAGATGGGTATGTTATTTCAAGTTTATAGATAAATAGTGCAAGAAAAAGGATTCAAACCCAGGTATGTGAGGTTCATTACAATTTGTGGCAGTGGTTGCTGTATTTGGAGAGTAATAAGAATCACTTGGAGGAGTTTAAAAAAAAACACGCATTTTCCTATTGGATATAAAAATAAATTCCAGTGATATTCAAAATCTAAACTTTAGAGACCGTAAAAATATAACACAAGAGGTGATCTTTCCTAATTGCCGGTTAGGAAAAACCATCTTAAGAAACAGACAAAAAACCCTCTTCGTATTTGCATTATACAAAGTTTAAAGTCAAGTAGAGAGCTTCTAGAAAGCCACAGAAAAAGATAAATCACACAATACAAAAATGATTGGAGGATATGAACAGGCAATTCATAGAAGAAATGAGAATATCTCATAGACATGCGAGGTCAGACAATTAATTTCACGAGCTCATCCTAGAAAAAGTGCTAAATACCTCATTGCTGAGTATCACTATAGTCACCTTTGAAGTACTCCCCTTGGAAGCTGTGCACTGATGCCAGTGCCTAGTCCACCCTTCAAAGCAGTTTTGGAACTCTTTTTTTGGAATGGTCATCAGAGCTGTCAGTGGCAGCACTGTACAACCTTGGTAAGGTTTCTTGTACGGTGCTGCCAACTTAAGCATACAGTGGCAAGTTTGCAAACTTAATTGTCATATTTTGGGTACGATGACAGTTCTGATGGCCATTTCAGAAACAGAGTTCCAAAATTGCTTTGAAAGATGGACTAGGCGCTGGTGTCAGTGCATAGCTTCCCAAGGGGAGTACATCAAAGGCGACAGCAGTGATGTTCAGCAATGAGGTAGGTATGTAGCCCTTTTTCTAGGATGAGATCATGAAATTACTTGTCTGACTTTGTATGAATTGAAGCTGTGGATGAAAATTAAAAATAGATATTTTTGATACATTTTTAAATTACGAAAAATGGTTAGCATCAACGAATTGGGGAGCAATTGCCCTCATACTTTTTGTAGGTGAGAATAGAAAATGATATGGCCTTTTGAAGGGCAATTTTTTAGTATGTATTAATTTTTAAATTTGCATACTTTTGATACAGAAATTCCACTTCTAGAAATCTGTACTACAAAATAGAAAATTGCATTTAAATAATGTACAGTATAACAATGTCCATAAAAATGTTTTTTCTTTTCTGTAAAACTAAGGAACAATAGTAAAAGCAAGGTAAGTCTAAAATAATTTGTTAGTTATGCTATAAACTACTATATAGTCATTAAAAGTAAGAAAAATAGATGTTTTTAGATAGATCTAGATGTAAATCAGAATAACATGAAGTGAAAAAGTCTACTCACAGAATAGTTCGTATAATCCAGTTTGGTTAAGTAAAATACATACACAAATAAATTAAAAGGGAATGGATATAGGTGAGAGCCCCAACATGGTAATGTAGGAATTTACTAACCATGGACACAGTGAGTCTACAGCACATATGGAACAATTTTCTCTTTTAAAAAAGCCTATAGTCTGGCTGAGTGATGACTAACTTTTCATTGTGCAAATGAGAAGAAAACCACATTGACTTGTGTAAGAGAGGCGGGGGCACAGTCTTGCCGTAAACCTCACCCTTGGGGCAGTAAAGACTATAAAGACTGAAAAGACACTTCTATATTTAACAATAATTAACTCTGTTAAGGGTTAGCTATTGAGGGGCTAGCAAGAGCATTCTTTTATGTTTTTACTTATATTGCTATGAAGTGTGTTGATTTTTAGTCATAAGCATATGTTTCTTTTTCATTTAAAGTTTTGTAAAGTCATTCTCCCAAAGTTATTAAAAATAATATTGACTTGAAATTTTACATTCGTCAATAAAAAGAAATGCATGGATAAAAAGATGGATGATGGACAGCGGCTTTGTATGTGATAGGTTTTCTTTCTCATTTTTATTTGCCAAATATTTCATGGTGAGTACCCATTGCTCCACTCAAAATGTATTGAATAAAAAAATTTTACAGATTGGGGCCCAGGGGTCTGCATTTTATGAATCTCCTGAGATAAATTCGGTAGTTAGGTATGTTTGAGAAAAACTGGCAAAGACTACACATTTACAAAGGATTTAAAGGCAACATGGACCTGAGAATTTGAATGTGCTTAGAAGAGTGATTTCACTTAGATTTTGCTTGAAGGTAAATCCAGAGAGCATAATTGTTTCCTTTATGTTTCATGAATACTAAGTTAGCACTTCTTTTTGGCTTCCAGATTTTCTTTCTACCTTGGTGCTGCTATTGCTTTGGTGAGTTTTCGATACTTGCAGAATATCCTCTACCTCATGCTACTGTTTACGAGTATATTAACTGAATATGGTGGGTGCTCTAATTCTAAATTCAACAGTTCTGAGTATGTATTTAATTGTTTACAGAATAATCATGGGATGGTGTTAGAAAATCCACGACTGGTTCTCCACCTCTCTCTCCTTTTTTTTTTTTACCTCTTCTTATTTTCTTTTTGTTTGGGTTACATCACCTTTTCAGGTTATTGAGCTTTTAGAAAAGAGACATGATTACTTTCCATATATGAGCTCCTTCTTTTCCTCTATCTATCATTGGAAAGGAAGGGCCAGATGTGTGTGTTTTCAAAAGAACCTTGAATTAATCTACATAACTTTGAACAATCATGTCTGCCTGCCATCATGTCTTTCTGACATGCCAGTATGCACACCAAATGTTTGTCCACTTAACAATGAGACACTTATTTTTGTATTCCCAGATCTACTGATAGTTGCTTAGAATGTAGTTTCCTCTGTATGAACTGTGGAATAGGATCCATTCCCCCTTATCTGTTCAATAGTTCTATACTGACCATTTTGCTCCTTATCATTTCTTATTTTGGAGGTCAAATTATGGGTTAATTGTTATATCTCCCAATAGCCACTAAAGCAATACTATTTAGAGAAAAACATAAAATATAAATTTGTGACTTGTCTGTATCTTGAATTTCTTCTTCACATTCCATATTTTGGAAGATCAGTGAAACTGGAGTTCCTGACATTTCAGTCAAAACATCTAACCGTGGCTAAGTTTCTCTTGCTACAGAAATAGCTATGAGAATGAGAATTGTGATAAAAGGGGGAAAACATTCTTCAATAATTAGGATTCATCTACAACTAGAGCATTTTATTAATTACACATTGTAATCACATGGATAGTCACAAAACCAGTCGTGCAAGTCTGTATTTAGAGATTTGTAGACAGAAGACTTAACGTAAACATAGAAATGTTAAACCTACTCAACTGTAACCTGCAAAGAAGATAACAAGAAGGATTCTGTTCTCTGTATGATTTGTGAACAATGCTAAGTAAATATTCATCATTAATATATAATAACTGTTGCTTTTGGCAGTTCACTTTTCATTTAATTTGATAATGTGTCCAGTAAATGAAGTGGTACAGGCTACAGTGTTTTACCAACACAATTGCATATTTTCAATCATTGTTAAATGAAGGCAGCTCAAGGCAAAGCTTTAACCCCCACTAGTTTTGTGTGTGATAAAAAGAGAAGGCGCTATCAATCTTTATTGTCTGTCTCGCTTACTGTAATTGCATTCAATAGTCCACTGATTCTGTTGTCTGTGCTAATGTCAGGAACAGAGGAGAGCCAGATGCTCAGACTTGATCATATGCATCCAGTGGCTACTTTGATAAGTTGGCAGCAAGTCGCTGGGTTTGATGATAAATTGTTAACGCTATAGATTATGAACAGCTGAACACTGCAAGTGTACATGGAGGAAACTTCTTACCTTGTTTTAAATCTGGCATCATGATGCTAGCTAAAGGGCATGTCATGTATTATTCAAGTGCATCTTGCACTGGAAATGTGCCAATGACTCATTGTTTCCCTATGAATAGTAAAAGCAACAACAACAACAACAAAAATCCACAGTGATTTGGACATGACATTAATGGTCCCAGGATTATGAAAAGCATTTTGAAATACTGTTTAATAGTTTTGATTATCTAATTCAACAAGAAGAAAGCTTCTGAGTTGTATTCACATTTAATCCATATTAAATCATGCTCTTCCTGGTCATTTCTGTTGTATTAGCCAATACTGAGAATGTTTTCTAAAAACATATTGGTTTTTCATTAGTTAAAAGCCATGGCAATTTGCTTGTGACAGGACGTAAATTGGAGCTGGTGGGCAAGCAATGTGTTGAAATTTGAGCCAAGATTTTGGTTCATGTAGATGCTGCCTCTTCTAAGAGAGATGTGATATAGGTCATTTGTGCAGAGTATACAATGTCTTATTTCTGTTGAGTCCCTGTGACAGTTGTAAAAGTTCGAGTTGTGGGTCTTAAGTCATTGGCACAGCTGTTAAAGTTATTTAAAAAGCCTAAGATGACCATTAACTGTATAACATTTTCCTACTTAGAATGCTGAGCTGTTGACCATGTTTTAAAAAGTGAAAGATTTATACGATCTGAAGAGTATGTTGTTGACCGTGTTTTAAATGAAAAATTCTAAGGGCAACCAGATGAATATTTCTTTATCATTGGAGGAATTGCTCTTGAAGTCTGTGATCATTATATGGTTCAATTTCCCTAAAATAAACTCATGTAAGAAATGCTATTGAACTTAATGACTGGGACAAAAAAGGTTTCTTGCCTAACTGGTATGTTTCCTTTTATTAGATAATGGAAATTTTGTAATCCATTGGGTGTTCCTTTTCCCCCATGCTGCCAGGAAACTAAAAAATTCATAGCTGAGTTTTCAGTTATGATTTTTCTCATTTTCCATTTCTCTATCATTCTCTTCTTGTGACTTTACTTTGTTTTTCTTGTCTCTTACTTGTTGGCAGAGTGGGTATATGAGGTAAATGGATAAGCCGAGAAAAGAAGGAAGGGGAAAAACTTCACCATAGGATTTTAAAGGTGGAATCTTGAGGTATTTAATTGTGTCACCAGAAAATGGACCAAAAACTCTCTAGATATTACCAATGTGAAATTCTAGCTGATGTTGGGAAACTCATTTAAATCTCACTTTAGGGTCATTTTCTTATTTAAAAAAAAAAAGGTAGTGGATATAATAAAAATATTTAATTAAAAGATTGTCCAAAACTCTAGAGAATTTTTATAAGAGTTTATTTGAGCCAAAACTGATGATAATGCTGAAAAGCAAAATCTGAAATGCTCCAGAGAATTACAGTTTTGCGGTTTTGGTTTTTTTTTTTTTTAAGCATTTGGAATTAAGGAAGGAATATAAGGAATTCCGTGGAGACAAGGAGAAAGCAAGGCAGGGATTGGATTACAGGATAGCTAAGAAGTTACTGTGCTCTCTTGAGGGAGGTTATGCTTCTGAGGGGTCTGAAAAAGAGGATTACTCCAGTATTTCAAGGACGTGTTAACCTAGATGCACGAGAACAATGGACAAGGCAAAGATAAACCTTTTACTAAAGAAATGACATGCCTGGGGCAGGACTATCCACCATGACCTGTCCAGTTAGAAATTTATGATCAGCTCACACTGTGAGGTCATTTTCAGTTAGATTTCTTATAGTGACCTTTTTTTCATCCACAATAGTAAGCATTTCATAAATGTTAGTAGCTATGACAGTGATAATTTTTATGTGAGCTCTAGAAGCTAAAGATAGCACAATATGACCCAAATGTTAGAGTTTATTTCTGATGCCGTCTGAAATTGAGTTTAAACCTAAAGTAATCTCATCCAAGATTTGGTGCACAGGTGAATCCTGTTTTAAGCAAGCTGATATACAATCTTGGTTTACTCATTTGATTAAGAGATGTGCTCTTCATTTTATAAAAGGTGTTTATAAAATGCTTCATTTTTATATTCCCTGAGTTATCAGGCTTTTCTGTGAGTCATTTAAATTTATGCAAGATTTGCAAGAATATATTGTTCATCTAAAGTAAGATACTGTTTCTTTCACTCCTAAGCCCTCCCTTCTGGGTCTCTAGTAAGATTGCTGATCTTTTGCTGAGCTTGCTGCTCTGTGTTTCCTCTGGCCTCAGGCTTCTTTCCAGGCTTCTCTACTCATGCCTATTTTCTCTTGAGTCCCTTGGCCTGGCTCTTTGATTGCTCCCCCACACACTCCCCCTTGTAACTTCATTCAGTCTAGAGGCATTAAATACTACCTATACACTGATGACTGCCAAATTCCCATCTCCAGTGTGACCCCTGACATGACACTTTACTTCACTTAGCCAACTGCCCATTCGACATCTCACCTTAGATGCATAAAAGGCATCTAAAACCTAGCTTGATTCCCGCTGCCCCGGGGCATCTCATTCCCATCATTCCTATTTCAATAAGTACTACCACCATCTAAAATTACTCAAACCAAACACTTAGTTATCATCCTTGCTTTCTCTTTTTCTTCACCCACCACAGCAATCCATTAGAAAGTCCTGCTGGGTTGATTTTTGAAACATATCTGATTCAGTCTGCCTCCATCCATTTGTACTCTCCCCACCATAACCACTACGCCTAAGCTACCTGCCACTCTCATGTGTTCCCCTGCAATAGGCTCTTGGTTTCCCCTTTGCTTCTCTTATACTTCATGCTTTATAAAGGAATATTTTCAAAAGACAAATAAAATCATGGTGCTGTCTTCTAAATTCCTTCAATGGCTTCCCTTCATACTTAGGATAAAGGCCAAATTTTCTCTGTGAGGCCCTACTTTTCCAAGTTATTTCTTCTGTAATCTCTTTGCTGTTCTTCAGGTACATCAACGTTGTTCTCCTTAGGGCCTTTTCGTAGATGTTTTGTCTACTTAGAACACTCTTGCCTCAGATTTAACAGGACGTCCTGCTTCATGTCATTCATGCCTCAGCTTAAGTGTCAGCTCACGTAAGCTTTTCTGGCATGCATCACCATTATTGCCTGTATTTTCTTTTCTTCAAAGCATGCCATTATCTGATTATACTTCTTTATTTATTGGCCTATTTTCTGTATTCCACTACTACTAACATGTAAGCTTTGTGAGAGCACAAACACTCTTATCTTGTTTACTCCTGAGTCTTGCATTCAGCATATTGGTTAAAACTGTAGATTCTGACATCAGATTCACCAGCATTGGGCACTGCCTCTGACATCCACTGCTCTGTAATGTCACACCAGTTGCTTCAGTTCGTTCTGTGTGGTTCCATTTTCCCATGTGAAAATGGAGACTATGTTAGTGTCTGCTCCTAGAGTTATAAAGGATACCATGCCTGTGAAATACTTACGACAGGTCTGCCACACTATAGTTTCTATTTAGTTTCTGCTTCACTTAGAATAATATTTCCACATAGTTGATATTTGATAAATGTGTTGAATAACATGTGAAAAGATATGTAATGATACCTTCATGTCTTGTTGAATGTTTTTGAATATTACCAATTTTAATATTAACTTATGAAAAGGTCTTATAACAATTTTTACCTTATTAGCATACTTAAAATACTTATAATGTTTAATGAAAGACCTATTATTAATAATTACATTGTCATTTAAATTTCTAAATTGAATATATTAAATCTTGATATATTAGTCAATAACATTTGGCAAATTACTCAATCATCTTAAATGCTGAAATCGTTCAGCTATATTTCTTAGAAGAATTTTGAAGATTGATAACTGTTTTCTCTTTGTATGAGTTATTTTAGAACATAAAGTGTTGTGGAGCAAAATGAAAAAATAAAAAATATCTATCATTTTGTTTTTTATATATATTTGCACTCCCAGACTTCTCTGTATACTGTTGTTTGTGTTTTGCTTGGTATTAGCTGTCTGTGTTAGCCTGAAACAAAGCCTTGTGGAAGATGGTTTATTTGGGAAGCAATCCCAGGGAGATCACTTGTATTGCTATGGCTAACTGCATTGCTTTTCTGAAATTGATTTTTTTTCATTGTTTGTTGCATATATATAGAACTACAATTGATGTTTAAAATTGTATCCTAAGACCTTGTTAAACTTAGTAGAGTTTTTGTAGAATTTTCTATGTATACAATTATATTGTCTGAAAAAAGACCATTTTACCTATTTATTTCCAATTTTATACCTTTTATTTCTTTCTCTTGTCTTATTGCACTACATGAGACCACCAGGAAAAATGAAGGGGTAAAAGCAGAAACCTTTGCCTTTGTTCCAATCTTGGACAGAAAATGTTTAATACATATTATATATTAAATGTGATGTTGGTTACAGTTTTTAGCTGATACTATCAGATTGAGGTAGTTCCCTTCTCTCTCTAGTTTTCTGAGAGTTTTTTTAAAATTATTATTATGAATGGATATTACATTTTGTTGTTCTTTTCCCCTGCACCAGATGGGAAGATCATATGAGGGTTTTTTTTATTATTATTATTCTTTTAATAAGATGAATTTCATGGATTTATTTTCAAACATGAAACCAGTCTTTGATATATTAGTTATGATGTGTTATCACAATGTCTTGATAATAATGTATCATTTTTTGTATATATCATTGGGTTCAATTTGCTAATAGTTTGTAAAGGATTCGTGTGTGATTTCTTATGAGAAGTCTCCGTCTGTAGTTTTTTGTTTGTTTGTTTTTATTTTCCTGAGAATATCCTTACTATGTTTTGATATCAGAGTTATATTGGCTCATAAAATGAGTTGGACATGAACTTTCCTCCCATCTATTTAGAAAGAATTTGTATAAAATAGTTACAACTTTTTTTTTAAATATTTGATAGAATTCACCAGTGAAACCAACTGGGTTTGGAGTTTTCTTTATGGGAGAGGTTTCAATAAAAATTCTAAATTATTTTGTTGATATAAGGCTATGCAGATTTTCCATTTCTTCTGTGTCACTTCTGACAAATTGTGTTTTATAAGAAACTTAACCCATTTCTTCTAATTTATTGAATTGAGTATAAATTTATAGGTAATATTTTCTTAATAATACTTTATTATCTGTAGGCTCTGTAGTGATATCCCCACTTTCATTTCTGATATTAGTATGTTTTGTTCTCTCTCCTTTTTTGGGGGGAATCAGTTTTGGTATAGGTTTATCAGTGTTATTAATCTTTTAAAAATCAAATTTGGCTTTGTCACTTTTTTCTTGCTTGTTTTCTATTTCACCCATTGCTGCTTTTCTATTTTTTATCTTCTTCTTTCTACTTGGGTTTAATTTAATTCTCTTCTTTTTCTGTTTTAAGACAGAAACTTAGATCACTGATTTTATACCTATTTTGTCCTTTTCTAATATAAACATAATAGTATGCATTCCTTTTTAACCATTACCTAAGCCATATCCAACAATTATTGACATGAGTTGTCATTAGTATTCAATTTGAATTTCTCTAATTTCTCTTTATGATTTCTTCTCTGATCCACAAGTCAAATTAGTGTATTACTTAATTTTCAAATATTTGGGGATTTTTTAGCTACCTTATTTTTGTTGCTTCCACATTTTAATTCCATTGTTATTTTAAAAAACAGTATTTCTATTAATAAATTTATTTAGATTTATTTGTGGTCCCTGTATATACATAAAAAAAAGATATTCTGTAGTTGTTAGATGTACTATTTTATAAATGTCCATTATGTCAACTGTGGGAGTATTCTGTATCCTTATTGAATTTTGTCTACTTGCTATATCAGTTATTGAGAGAAGGGTGTGAAACTACAACTAAGACCTTACATATTTCTCTCTTGACTCATATTTCTGTCAGTGTTTGTTTTAGGTATTTTGAAACTGTGTTATTAGGTACACACATAGTTTGTCATGTCAGGACCTCCTGATAAACTACTAAAACTCTACGTTTTGTAAAAAATAAACATGGAACCACTGGGAAAAGTGAAATAAAAGCAGTCTTTAATTATGTAAGTGCCTGGATTCACTGTGTTTTGCTTTCTAGACTTAAAAATGTGAGCTAGAGTTTCTTATTACCAAAATTCTCTTGGGAATGTGAAACTTTTTACTTCCATTCTAGAGCTTAATAGGATTATATTTTGTAATTGTGCCATCTGTCATAGCTGAAACTCTAATAGTCACATCTATGAAGCACAAATAGAAAGTGTTTGCATTTTATAAGATTTTGTTCTAGAACAAGAAGATGAAATAATGGGGTACCTTTATATAAAAATCAACCTTGACTTAAGCATCTGGATTTAACAATTAGTTTATTGTACTGAAGTATAATTGGAACACTAATTTGCTAATCATTTCTCTCAACTATTGATATGATCACAGAAACATAGGCTTTCTACTTTGGAAAGGTCTTAAAGAATAAGTCCGTTTTTGAAAGTTAAATCTCTTCTGTAGTATTCCTATCGAGTACTCTTCAAGTCTAGAATGCAGCTCTTGTTCTATAGCTGTGTAACCCAGTAATGTAAGGTCTTCTGACTCTTGGAGACCAATTACACCTCCTGGGATAGTAAATAACCTTCTTCCACCTTTGATGTGTTCCTCTGTCTCGCTTTCTGAGTCTTCACACTCCTGAATCTAAGTCTCTGTCTCATGCACCATAGTACAGTTAGGACTCCAAGGGCTTCATTGGTTTCTCTTGCTCGCTCTCTCTCTCTCTCTCTCTCTCTCTCATACACACACACACACACACACACACACACACACACACACACAACCATCAGCTGCAATCATTTCATAAGCTGTGGGGAGGACTGGAGTGACAGAGGGGAAGGTACAACCTTTAGGATCTTTTGACAATTTTTTTTTTCTATTCTCTAATACCCGGTCCATTCACTTGAGGTAAAGGCAGGTTTCATTAAGAAAACTTCCATTCATATTCAATGTCATTCCTGTTTTAGTTCTGTTCTCATTTTATCAAAGAGAGTTATTTTCAACAAAGATTGTGCTCACCTTGAAAGAAATCCTGGTAAATATTTTTTTTTCTCTCATCAGAGATAACAATTATCTTTTTAAAATATACTAAATGTCTACCTACATATACTGAACAGCACTGTTTCAATAATTTGAAATAAATGACTGCTAATTTGAATGTCATACAAATTTGTGGTAAAAACTGATAATACATTTAAATTATAAAAATGCTGGGAATAAGAATTGTTATCCAGGATGGGGAGATTTTGCATAGGTATAATCATAGCAGGGATGCCAGCTTGTTAAAAGAAAATAACTTGCTTGCAGGTTAGGTAGTGATAAACTATTGTGAAGTAAAACTCGTGTTACATTCAAGTCAGTAGAGAATCAGTAAAACACACATTGCCAGATAGCTGTCCTTTATAACCTTTTAAAATGGATATATTAGGCTAATCTGTAATTAGCTCATTCACCTTCTAAATGGAAAACCCCCAAGGCACTTTCAAATGTTAAATGAGCAACTATTGTTAAGTCAAACATTGTGCTGTCCAGGATGGCTGCTCCTGTGGTTTTAAAAGTAAAACAGATTAAAATGGGTTTATTTCCCTCTACAAATTCTTCTAACAGAAAAAAAACAAAGACTAACATCTTACCTAAAGTTTAAATTGGACTAATTTCTGAATTATTATAAATACCTTATTAAATCTTATCATTATGATTATTTTTTATTCAGGGTTATGCAGAATTAATAGAATTTTTCTCTTTAAACTAAAAGAGACATTTACTTTTGTTTCATTGCTTAACAATACCTTTCTTTCACCTGTCTGTGCATCCATTTTCTTCATTAATCCTTTCCCTCGGTTTTTGAATGGTGTTGATGAAAATATCTTTAGATCTTACTTAGAAATAGAAAATGTTTTACCTCTTAAAAGCTATGATAACTAGGAGCAAACTCTACCCAGTTTTTCACTGACTTGGTGTCCATGAGAACTGTGTGGCTATGTTATTGTAGTGTCTTGATAGATTTTTCATAGTTCTTTTCATCACACATACTCATATATTGTTCTGGAGGATCCTTTTCTCCCAATACTGGCAAAAACTGAGAAATCCGGGGCTACTGCCATGCCTGTGATAATTAAGTTTTGATTGTGAAATGGATGAGATATTAAGAAAGTGTGAGTTGATAAGAAAGCTATTAATATATATTTAAATGTGAAAAGAAATACTGGGAAGGGTGATCTTCTGCATGTTGTAAAAATTAGTGAATTATCTTCTGTTTTGTGTATCCTTATGTGCCTGGTAGTGACAGCAGTTGTGCTTCGGGGGTTGGAAAATCTTTGCACTACTTGGCTGTCATCCTAAGTGACTTGCCCCAGTATTTTCCATAGAGATAGGGACCTTAATGAACACTATATATGTACACATATTTATCCCTGTTCATGTTTTTGATGGAAAACAATCTGATTGTAAAATACTTGTCTGCTCTGGTAAATCAGTATGAATGTATTAATAGCCATGGGAATTATTTAATGTTGTTTGATTATCTCTTGTTTTGTTTATGCTGAAAAATCATTAACTAAGAAGCAGAAAAAACAAAAAAGTGGTTTGTTAAATTCATATTACCTACTGTTCTTTCTTTTTTCCTGTATTTTCTTAGATTAATCAATTAAAATGCACAGATGTTCAATTAAAACTATAAAAATTTTCCATGGCTACAGCTGTTTTGAAGCTACATTGTTGAAAATTTAACATATCTAGTAATGATTCCCTCTCAGAAGAAATTAAATTAATGACTCTTTGCTAGATTATTTTCCATTTGATAAATTAAACAAAATTAGAAAAAAAAAACCCTGAGACTTACAATGTCTGCTACATCTATTAATTAGCATGATAGACTAGCAGATATTAATATGAAAAGGCAACACAATGGAAAATGTTTCTTATTTTTCAAGTGAAATGCCTTCAGGACTGCAGTTTATCTTATCAAATTATTATATGGTATAAATTATTAAAATTTCACCTGTAAATAGAAGACAAGTGACAAATTTTGTCATCCCACTTAATAGAGATGCTAGAGATGTGATTATGCAGGGTTAATATAATATTTTTCTTCACATTTTTGTCTACCCCATGCAAGACAGACAGTGACCCTTAAATATTAAGTGTAGAAATAGGACCTTTATTCTCAGTTACATTACTTTATCTCAAAGAGAATTTGGTATTTTTTTTCTCATTTCCAATTTTTTTTTTTTTGGTAGTTCCCTGGCTGGGAATTGAACCCAGGCTGCAGCATTGAGAGTGCTGAAGCCTAGCCACTACAACATTTCCAATTTATTGTTTAATTTTTAAAGATATATCTGCTCTTTTTTTTTTCATATGCCAACGAATCAGCACACGCACATTGTAATTAGTGTTCTCTGGAGAATCAGGGACTGGGAGGATGCTCAAGTCTTATATAAAAATGGCATATTTTCATATAATCTATACATATCTCCTATATACTTTAAATAATCACTAGGCTATTTATAATACCGCTAGGTTATTTAAACAGTTAATACAATGTAAATATTATATAAATAGTTGTTATACTGTATTGTTTAGGAAATAATGACAAGAAAAAACATCTGTGCATGTTCAATACAGGCACAGCCATCATAAGCCTAACTACATAGTGAACAATAGCAACAACATAACATTTCTGTTTTCTTTTTTGGAATATTTTTGATCTGCAGTTATTTGAATTCATGAATGTGAAACCTGCAGATATGGAGAAATGACTATGTCTAATACTAATATGTATACATATACCTACATCTATACCATATGCATTGAGAAATAGAGACAGATTTATTTTAAGGAATTGGACCATGTGATTGTGACTGGCAAATTTGAAACTTGGAAGGTGGACTGGCAGGCTAGAAACTCAGGCAGGAGTTGCAGTCTCGAGTCCAAAATCTTCAGGGCATGACAATTTGACTGCAAACTCAAGCAGGGTTTCTTGCTGTCTTGAAGCAGAACTCTTTCTTCTATGGGAAACCTCAGTCTTTGCTCTTATAGTCATCGACTGCTTAAATAAGGCCCACCACATTAAGGAGGATAATCTGCTTTCTATAAAGTCTACTGATTATAAATGTAAATCACATCTAAAAAATACCTTCATAGCATATCTCGAATGGGGGTTTGACCAAACAACTGGACATCATAGCCTAGCTAAATTGACATAAAATTAATTATCACAGTCATTAAGAAAATTGCATAAAATAAATATAAACTGAAAATAGATATTGAAGAAGCACTTGTCAGCAAGCAAATGATCTCTGCTATCATTTCAGTTTCAATCCCTAGAGCCTTCTTCTTATGTTTAGATATTTTTTCTTCTTGCAAAATTGAGAAAGTAGTATTTATTTTATCTCATAATTCATTATTCTCTTAAGAGGGTAAACACCTCACTTCTGTAAAGTGACTTCTTATACAACTCATATTTAATAGCTCTAATATAAACCAGTTGAAGGAATTGTTGGACCCTTAGGTTTTCAGTTTTATAAGAACATTATATCTTTTCACACTTATCCTTTGAATATATTACTACACATGCATTTGCTAGTTAAAAATATATACATTTTAAAACTTCTTGCATGCATTGCTAAAATGCCTTCCAGAAATGTTGTACCAATTTACTTTTGCAATGGCAATATTCCAGAGGCTTACTTTTCTTCCCTATTTCAGTATTAGGTGTTAGTATAAAAAATATTCGAATCTGAAAGATAAAAAACCTTCATTGTTGTTGCAACTTGACTTTGCTTGATTTCTAGTGATGATGAATGAGTTTCTTGCAAGCTTATTGATATGTGTAGGTCTTTGTTAATTGTCAACTTTGTGCAATTTGCATTATGATGCTTGTTGTTTGTTTTTCTCTAAAAACTGTGTGCAAAAAATCCCCAAAAAACAACAACATATATAACCACTTTGGTTATCATATATTTTGCTAATGTTACTTCTAATTTATTATTTGTCTTTTAATTTTGCTTATAATGGTTTTGTTATACTGAAGTTTTTATTTTTCATTCCACAAATCTATCAATATTTTTTGTTATGTCATGCTTTTATTTTCATGCATTATGGTTTTTCTTCACGAGATTGTATGTCTTCTGTTCCATTATAGTTTGTTTATGTTTCTTTCTTTCTTTTTTTAAGATTTAGAATTAAATTTGATGTATGGTGTGAGGCAGGGATTATTTTTCAGTTTGTAATTTTTCTGTCTTTTTCTAAGCATGGAAGAGATGGCATGCAAAAGACTGAAACATAAGAAAGGAACAACTTATGCATTTCATATTTGGTAGACCCAATATAGGTCACAGTGGTTCTGTAGCATTATTTGGTTTTCTATCAAAAAGCAGAGTTAAATGCAGCATCGATTGCCTGAGGCCTTCATGTGTGTGAATGTATGTATACAATGGCATGCAAGGGAGCGTGCCTATGGAATGACAACTATGGTTCTAGGAACCATTTCCAATGCAGCTCTATGATCTTATTAGCCACGCTTTCATAGACTTGGAAATTTTTCTTCATGGACAATGCCTGCATCTTTAGTTAATGATCACAGTATCTTAAGGAGTACTGATCCACAGTGTTTTAACTGCAGGGGTATTTTTGTGCCAGCACAGAATATGTCCACAAGCAAGAGGTTGCCAATGACCAAGCCTTGTACTTAGTAAATAATTTGAGGCAGGATATTTATGAATCCACTTCCTAGAAGAGTACTTTCTATGGCCTTACTGTAATTGTCACTGTAGTTTTTGTGTCCCCGTGGGAAATATCTTCCATTTATTCTTTACAAAATTTTAAGTTATTGGGTAACCTGGCTGTAAGACACTGTGGTAACTGAGATAAATCTTATTCTAGATCCCCTCCTCTATTCTCATCTTAAAAACTCTCATCACTCTCATCTTCAATTTTTCATCACTAGATATGGGACAGAAAATAGTGATATATGAAATTTCAAGTGAGCCATAGTATGTAAAAATCATGATTTTCAGAAGCAAGCTTAGCACTTTTTCAATATGTTTCATATATTCTTCAATTTATTTTAGATTAGTAGTCTGCTTTTTTGAGATTTTTTTCAGAGTTATCTTACAATTTATTTCTAACATGGTAGAATTCCTTACTAATGTTGGTGGGTTTTTATTGTTTATTGCACTATTTTAGACTTGAAGTTTCTAGGAGATAGGATTTGGGATTTTAATTTTTATCAAGCTTCCCAGATGATTTATATGGCCATTGAAAGTTTAAGAAGCACTTGACTACTGTTTCTGTGTTTAGAGTTAGTATGTTTGGGGCAATTGGTCATCGCTGATATGTAAAAGTGCCTAGCACTGTCATGACTACAGATTGTGCATTTCATAAATGTGCATTGCTATTTAATCTGGGTATTAAAAATGATTAGTAAACCGATATGTACTTGGTTTGTTCGTATTTGTGGCTATTTCTAAGGAAACTTCCATTTAAATACATATATTTTACAGTGTATGCTTTGTATTACTAATTTGTATGACTTTAACATTTAGAGGACAATGTTTATTGACTTTTCATTGTTAACAACTCATCATACTGTTAAAGACTCAATACTCTGAATATTCCAGGAACATAAATATCTACAAGTACTACCTGCATTAGCTAACAGAATGGCCATATATTTGCTCAGCTGTTAAATGGTTGTCTTAAAATTTTTTAAAAATAGTTCAGGTATATGGAATTATTCAAATTATGTTAATATTCAGAGGTTTATACCAAAATAAGAAGATGCCACCTTGTGGTACAAAAAAAAGATTCTTTAGTATGTATGAAATGTGTGGTTGACAAATCTTTTGAATAATATGTGATTGACAAACCTATTTGAATAAATAGGAAAAGTAGCTAAATTGCTCATCCTTGTAATCAAGTGTTTAAAGTCAATAACTATGTCACAAATAGAAAGATCACCTGGGGAAAATTACATAGAAGTGAATTGTTTTATAAAAGCAGGGGTCTATAGTGTACAATAGCCACAGAGAAATTAAAAAGGTACATTTCAATAATTTTAATACGATAAAATACATTTGGAATATTTATTTTAAAATTAAGATTCTGTTGTATTTTTACAAATCATTGCTATCTATATTTTGTTCCTTTAAGTAAATGGTAAAATTTTATTGTGATTTAATTTTAATGAGCTTTAAGATAATATTTTAAATCTAAATGTTTATGTATATTAAAATGATTTTTTGTTAAATAGACAAAGATTATTTGGAATGAATTATAAACTATGGCATTTACCTAGATGATGGCTTAGTATATCAAATTACCCTAGACTTTCTGAGGCAATCTTGGAAATCATGTAGTCCCATATTCCTTGTTTTATAGGTATGTAAACTGAGGCATACAGATATCTGACTTGTCCAGGATCCCCCACCTCCTCAGTGGTTCACTTTCTTTGTCTGCTCTTTTTACCTCCCCATTCTGCATTTGAATTGGTTTCTTGTATTGAGAAGCTTTGTTTCTCAGAAAAAGAATAGAATACATTTTTCCCCTCTGAACCTTTCATTAAATGTTTATTCTGTTGCATTTCTCCATAAGCATTTTTATATTGCCATTTTCTCCTCTTATTAGAATACTTAATATAGTTCCAAATAGTACATAATTGAAAACAGTTTATCATATCCATTTTTATTTATTAGTATAATACTATTCCTGCGATCTGGTGGCAGGAAAGTACTGCACTATTTTATTGTAATTTATCCCATTTTAAATGTTCATTTGGGTCTATGAAATTGCACAATACTTTTCAGAAATACATTTTCAGAGTATGTGTTGGGAAAACCTCAGAACTGGTTTAGGAAATTTTGCTGAAACAATATTATGGGATATTCTAAATTCCAAAGGTAAATGGATCAATCAGGCAATCATTTAAAGATGCTGAAAATGTGTGGACCTGTGAGCACTCACCAAGATGTTGTCCATACACATTTGTCTATGATGAATTGCAAAGGAAGTACCAGCAATCCTTGTTATGGATATTTTAGAGGAGCAGGGCGCACTGGGTGAGTAGATTTGTCAGGAAAATCATCACAAAATTATATTTAAATGGAGTCTTGAGGAAAAAGAAGACTTCAGATAGTTAGGTGGTGGTAGGGGGTCATCCTGGCAGAAATGGTGTGGTCCAAGGCTACTTCTCTCTGGAACACACTGATTAAAAATTGGCTTAGAGATGGGGTTGGGGGAAGGGAGTTATAAAAGGGTAAGACTGTTGAGGACATTAAATGATCAGTAAGAATGTTTAGCTCTTTTTCATATATATGGAAAGCCATGGGTAATATTTGATTAAGAAAGTGGTATGAATGAAATGGCATTATAGATTAAGACTATACAGAAAAATGTATAACATAAAATGAAATAAATCTGTGTTGATTTCCCTTAAATGAATCAATAATCCTTCTAATTCTCAGGTGTACTTTGATTTGCAAGTATCACAGAATAAAATATCTTTGATATTTTTATTTGGGTACCTTTTCTTTCTTATTGTATCGGCCAGAAATAGGCAATGGAAAAATTCATAATCCCTTTTCCACAATTCACCTTTTCAATAGCACCAATCCATGCGCAGACTTGTAAAAATAAGTAAATAAAGCCCTCAGGAGGTTGCACATTACTGTGGTTGGTGAAGAATATCCCATCTTTTATACAGTTTATAGATGATATTAAAGGTTAGATAAGTCAATATGCCCCCATATAGGCCTCAAGAAGTTAACCCCTTCCTTGCAAATATTCCTGTGGTGGGCAGAATAATGGTCCCTTCCAAAGATATTCATGTTCTCACCCCCAGAACCTGTTAATGTATTAGGTTATAGGAAAAGAGAGCATTAAGGTAGAAGATGTGAGTCATTTGATCTGGAGATAGAGATTATTTCAGATTATCTGTGTGGGGACAGTGTAATTATGGGGGTCCTTAAAAGTGTAAGAAGGAGACAGAAGAGGAGGTTGGAGTGGCAGCAATGTGAGAAGGACTCACCTCACTAATGCTGGCTTTGAAGACAGAGAGGAGCCACAAGTCAAGGAATGTGGGCAGCTTGTAGAAGCTGGAAAAGGCAAGAAAACAGATTCTC
The DNA here is from genome assembly GCA_004026885.1 of Lyroderma lyra. Classification (NCBI taxonomy): domain Eukaryota; kingdom Metazoa; phylum Chordata; class Mammalia; order Chiroptera; family Megadermatidae; genus Lyroderma; species Lyroderma lyra. Next base: position 48,908 of record PVJL010004783.1, read on the forward strand.
CCCTAGAAGCTCCAGAAAGGGATGTCTCCCTCTGGGCATCTTGATTTTAGCCCAGTAAAACCTGAATTAGACTTCTGACCTACATAATTGTAAGATGATAAATTTTTGTTGTTTTAAACTACTAAGTTTGTGGCAATTTGTCCCAAGAGCAGTAGAAAACGAATACAACCCCAACCTAAAAACAAGACATCATGATGAACCTTTTTTTCCTCCCTCTCCTCTTTCTCCTCCTTCTCCTCCTCCTCATCCTGGAGTTACCCTTTTTGAAGGGCTTTCCATCTATCAGTTTAAGTGCTTTAGGTAGGTAATCTCAATCAGTTTTTTGCCACCACCTGGCTGGTAGGTATTATCTCCAGTTTGCACGACAAACAAAGGTTCAGAGGGATTTAAACTGTTTATCTGAAGTCGAAGCCTCACCTTCTTTAGTGCAGGAGTGTGTGGGAGGCAGTAGAACAGCAGGGATGAAAATATTGGCTCTGGAGCCAGACCACCTTGTTTGAATTCTGGCTCCTTATCTCACTGGTTAAGCCTAATGGCTGGGACATAGTAAAACCTCAATAATATCTTGGCTTTTATAATGACTATTATTATTATTCTACATAGATAGCACAATAAGAGTAGTCTTTGTCATAGGAAAGTGATTGTTAGAGTGACAGCCACCACATCCATTTTACTGAGAGTAATTATAAACTATAAGCTTTTCAAGTTTCATTTCATCCCTGATTTTTGGCTTTGAAATTCATTGAAATGCCTCTTCGTGTCATTAAGCAGTGAGATTAAAACTGATTAATTAATTTCTTTGTGATGGTCCTTATTTCTAACTGGTGGTCATACTTTACTTTTGTCATCCCCTGCACACTGCTGAATAACATCTAGAAATCGCCAGTATAATTCTTAATCTTTTGACTGGCCCCAACTAAACAAAGAATGCTTCCCTTGGAAACTTATTTCTCGTTCTTGGTTTTCTTCACGGACTTCACTGCTGTAGTTCTGATCATAAAAGATAGTTTTCTCTAGTTTTAAATCTTCTACCTCTACTCGTGTTCTTTCCTCTCTGCCTGGTTGCTTTTACTGCCTTTTATGCTTATAACTATCACCCATGTGCTGATGATGACTCCCCATACCATCTCTCTAGCTCCAGAATTCTTCCCTGAACTTTAGACTTATAAATCCAATGGCCTACCAACTGGATATTTCAATGAACCTTGAAGTCAACAAATCTGAATTTGAAGTTGTCACCTTCTTTCTATACTCTTCTATTCTTTCTCTTAGTTATAGCATCATTATTGTCCTATCTTCAAATAATGAACTCTCTTCTCCACTTTTATTTATTTTCAAGTGTCCCTTGAATCTTTCTCTAAGTCCTTATTATCAGTGTTCTAATTCAGACTCTCATGTTTGTCACCTAAATTTTAATTTTGTTTTTGATAATTTTTATGTATAAGAAATTTATCATTAAATCCATTCATCAACCTTTTTATTTTTAAATTTCTTCTATTGCTTTAATGCTTAGTACTAACCTACTGTGAAATAAGTTAAATATTCATATAGATTTTTCCCTAGATTATTATGATTTTTTCTTTATATATTAATTATTAATGCTTTTATAGTTTCCTTTTTTACAATTAAATTATTTTTCTCATTATTACCATTACTTATATAAGTTTTGGGTAGTTGCTTCTTTTTTCTTGATTGCTTTTGATGAATGTGTACTCAAAATTGTTACAAGAACTTGTTCTCATAATCACTTATTAGTTTTAGTATATTTTTGACTTTTTAAACATTTGTACTTTTTCTAGTTTTTAATATTTTTTATTTTCTTAGTTTTCTCTTGGGATTATTGATATTATTTAGGAATATGAATTTGCCTTTTGTTTCAGCTTTTTAAGCAACCCATAGGTTATAATACGTGGTACTTTTTAATGTAAATATTATGTGAAATTTCACACATATAATATGAAAAGAATATTTTAATCAACCCCATGAACCTATCACCAAACTTCAACAGTTATCAACATTTTGTTATACTTCTTTCACCTATGCCCCCCAATTTTTTCTGCAGTATATTAAAGCAAATCCTCAACGTTATAAAATGCGGTACTATTAACTTATATTTTAGGATATATATGTGTGTAGGTATTTGTGTGTGTATAAATAGATACTTATTTGTGTAAGTATGTATATATACATGCACACACTCCCTCTTTAACACACATTTTCAAGTGGTTGGGGAATCTTTTAGGTTTGATAGTGGCAGAACTTGTAGTTAGAAAATTTGATCTGTATTATTTCTGCTTCTCATAATTTATTGGTCTTCCCCCATGAGTTTGGTATCTTCTCAGTATTTAAATATGTCATGCATGGATTCTTAAAGGTAAATAAATTATTTTTTAGAGTAGCAGCTCAACACATATTATTAGCTATACTAATCAAATTCTCCATGTTACCATCATTTTAATTCTAATAGTATAATTCTACATGTTTTCAAATTCTTCATGATGTGTCCTGTATTATAATCTATCATGACAGATTTTTATTCATTTCTCATTTTATATTTGCCTGCCAATTTTATCCTAATATATTTGAATGTTGTATTATTTGACATATAAATGTTCATAGCTGCTACACTTTCATCATAACTTTTATCAATATAAAATAGCTTTCTTTTATCTCATTGTATGCTTTCTACCTGAAAGCCTAATTTGTCCAAAGTTAACATTGCCACCTCTACTTTCATTTAATTTGTATTTGCTTGAGAAATCTCTACTCACACTTTTATTTTTAACATTTGCATGCACCTCCAAATTAAAGATGTCATAGTAGCAGCACATGAAGTGTGTCTTTGACTCAACCTGATATTTTTCCAGCTATTTCTAACTGATAAATTTGGTCTTATCTCTTTTATATGATTTTTCTCCCTTTTTATTTTTTCTTTCATTTTTCTCAATTTTTTTATTTCTATAATTTTTTGTAACTTTTGGTTGCTGTCGTAATAATGGTCTGTCTGTACTTTCATCTTTTTTAATGATTAGGAAAGTAGGCATCTTGATACTCATTCTACTCATTTTCCAAAATATTGAACTTTTATTTTTCTGATGATTAAAGTCAAGAAAGAATGAGTATCTTTTGTTTATGTGCAAGGAATACTTTTATATTCCATGTACTATCACCCTCCTCCAGCTTGTTCATATCCAAGGGGGTGTTGGTCTTAGATTGATATTACTAAATTATTTTTATTTTAGATCTAGTCTTGTACAAGAATTATTTTTGACATTTGCACTCAGAATTGAAAATATATTTGCAACAGCTATTTAGGGCTAATACATATATTTAATTATTTTAGGGTTCATCAACTATGTTTTATGTCTCAACTTTTTTATTCATGAGTTTTTAATACAGCTTTAATAGTCTTTTTATCTCAACTATTTTTTTTTTTTTATTCTCAGATAGGTTTTTCTTTTTACGGTACATTGCAGATGTGGATGAATTTTCTAATTCCTGCCCCCTCCCCCCCCCCCCCAGGTTTCTGTAAGAACAAGCTGTATCTAAAACTCTGAATGATATTTTCTTTATTTTACCATATTTAACCAAAGGTTTCTTGTTGTTTTCTTACATTTACTCAAATGAGAACTCTTTTCCAGATTCATTGTTTTTCATTTTTACTTCTTGCTTTTTGTCTACATACTTTTGGATACATTAATGTGTTCATTTTCCTTCCTAATTTCCAGTGACCAGTAGTATAGAGTTGCTCTACTGAAGTGGAATTTTCTACTGCCCCCACCACTCACCAAAAATAATGCAATTCATTAAAAATACAACCTTTGGGATTCATTGATATCAATACTCTTTTTTTCTTCCACACTTCATTTGTGGGTACAATATGTCTCAGGATGCAATGTATTATACTTACTACCTCCCCACCTCTATTTTTTTCAACTCTGATTTTCTGAGAGTTTTTCTATTTGACTACCATAGAAATATGAATGGACAGGAAGGACGTATAATATTCTGTCCCCCTAAAAATCGGCACCCATTTTGAACAGAAAGGCTGCTCAATTTCCTGTTTATTAGAGGATCTAAATCTCTGAGGTGAGCCATGAAACAGATAATGGGAGCAGAAGAAAAAAAATACTTATTGCTCTTTTAGGGAGGTGGACTTTTCTGTTTTATGAGGTGATGCTTGGAGAGGCTACTGACTGTTTTCTCACTCTTGACGCATCATCCTTATAATCATTCTAAATTTTTTCCAGATTTCTGGCACTGGGTTTCCTGTCAGTCTTAGTTTTCTGTGTTAGAGTTTCCCATTTTCATATGTATGTTATTGACAATTGGTAGAGGCAGTGCCAGGGGATGGTGGCCAGATGCCATTTTTTACCAGAAGTCTTCTATTATTTACATTTAATGGTTATACATAATGAGTGCGTTTGTTGGGAGTGCTTTCATTGACTCATTCCAACAAACACTGGGACCAAGTTTCTTAGGGATCAATTAATTCAGTTCCTGCTATGTGTAATTTTAAAAATCTGCCCAATACTTAGTAGAATAAGAAATGGCTTTTACTCCAGAGTATTATGATTAGGACTATAACAGAGTTAGGTTGAAAGGTCTGTGGTACACCAGAATCAAACTCACTTTTTTCCATGGGAAAGAGGAAAGCTTATACAGAGAAGTCTGATACAGAAAAGTGAGTCTTGGGGTATAAATAGATATGCAGAGGTTGGATAAAGAGGTCAGGGCATCCTAGGCAGAAGGAAAAGCACAGTGGCATTAAGAGAGTGTAGCATGAGACCAGGAAGTGATGATAGATAGGGTGTAGGTGATAAACTGAAGAGGTTTATAAGGCCTCCATTTTTATGGATGGTGGTTTGGAATGGGGAAAGATGGATAGCAGGAAGATCAGTATTAGAAGAATTACAATCAGCTAGGCAAGTAAAGAGAGGAGAAAGAAGTCAAACAGCTACAGCGAGGGTGGAGGGGATGGAGGACGAGGGAAAAGGAGCGCAGAGTTTGAAGGCTGGTTCTTCTGATCAGCCAGTCATGTACATGTATGCTATAATGGTCAAAGTAATTGATATGTAAAAATAAACCATTTCTGTTTATAGCATTTGCAGCTTAACCTTTTGCCTACTTTAGGTTACCACTCATGTAATAAAATAAATCTAGTAATTTTAACAAAGTCTTTTTGCAGGAATATTATTTATTATCTTTCTTATTGTGCCAAATAGTGATGTTTCTAGTGATGAGAAAACTAAAGTATAAATTGAATTTGGCATAAATCTTGAGGAAATGCTGATAAGCCTATTTGAGTAGTTAATCCTGCTTTTGATTTTCAAATAGACATTCTTATCACTAGAATTTTTTACTTTCATGCTCAAGAAAAGTCATGTAACTATCTGAAAATATGACAATTTAGAAGTTAAAAGTGGAAGCCATTTGTACTTTTGTTATACTGGCATTAGGTCCTGTTTCCATTGAATGGTTCTTTTCTCTGTTTCATATAGGTGTGATGAAAATAAATCATGAGAGAGACAAAGTAGAATTATTTTCCTAAAGTTTTAGGTAAACTGATATTCTATTCAATGGTGTTATCCAAGTGAAAATATTATTTATCCCCAAAGGAACTTCTGCCTGTTACCCACAACTCAGTTAGATAGATTTCCTTCTCATGTTTGAGTTTCTTCCCCCAAATCATTTATCTTTTATTCATGTGAAAAAAATTCTTAAGCTGTATTGATGAGAAGTTTTCTACGAATGGGAAAGTAAACAGTAAATCAAAAATCCTTAATACACACTAGAATTGCTCCAATGACTTAAAGTACTCATTCTTATAAACTCATGATACATTTATAGATTCCTGAAATGCAGAAAGAAACCTCCATTTGCTTTAGTCAAATAATTTTTAGAGAGGTACTAGAAATGTATACACACACACACACACACACACATGTAACTAGGTTTAATAGTGTGGTGATGTGCATTACAAGAAATTACATTCTTGTCACATTCTCACTAGAGAGGTAAAGATTTTTAGAAAATACTTAAGATTGAACTGTGATATTCACTCCAAAAATTAATGCTAAATTGTTTAGTGATATACTTGTATTAATTTAAAAATGTAACTCGTTACCCAGTATATAGTATTTGTTTTCAAACATTTAAAAACTCTAATAAAGATTGTAACACAATTGTAATCAGCTACCATCAATATGCAGAGGCTGGTATTCATTTCCACTTTGCATTGAGAGGCAGCCCTTAAAATGCTGAAGACCAAGCTGTACTTGAAAATGGCTGAGATTTACTTGTGCTTAGATCTCTTCTATTTCTCCTCAACTTTCAAGACGTGCTTTCATTTGATAAGGGTGCTTTGGAATCTGAATTTTAACATGTAGCTGTGTGCATTTCGGCATGCAAATGTACGCACTGTATATTATTTTGCTGTTACAGTAATTATTTTCATTTATGAAATTCTAAATTCAATGTTAAATATTGAATATTTTGGTTAAGTGACAGCTTGTGCTAGCTTTAGGATATTCCTGCTTGATAATTATTCATGAGAAGAACAGCTGAAAACAAACTAGTTATACACCTTGGCAAATTACTGTGATTGTAATTCTGTGAAATTTCCCCATGGCCATGTGACTTTATCATAAGTACTCTTAACAGTGCAGATGTCCAGAATGTTGTCGTTGTCACAAATGTTATTCCTATATTCAAAGTTTTGAATTACTCTTTACTGCTTCAGAGAAAACGTGAGGAAGTGGATGAGACATGCAATATGTATGATACAGCATATGCAGCTCTTTCCCTGCCCTCCCTTGGTTTGGAGTGGGCAATGTGCTTACATACTGCATTCCTGTAAAATACACAAGTGGTAGCATCTCTGTGAAATCTAGATATGATGAAAACATTTCCTATTAGATGTTAAGAAAAAGGAAAAATAGCCCCAATTTATCATCCTTCAAAAAAATTCAGCCGAAAATCAAATGTTATTTCCCTACTCTTCTTCTCCCTTTCAGTTCTTTCCCCATATGGTTCCTAAAATGTTCCTCCATTTAGATGGATTTTAAAGCTCATTCCTTATAGTTCCTAGAGCATTCATTGCTTCTGAGAGAAAAAAGAAAAACATTTTAGCATGTGCTATTTTTGTTATTCTAATTAGCAAAAACAGCTGGTCCTGTGCAGCTCAGACTGTAGTCTTTTCAACACATTGTTCAGATTTTTTTCCCTCCTCTTCTGTCAAGCTACAGGCTACCACCTCTCCTCTTCCCACACAAATCAACCCCCAAAACACCTGCACACACAACCTTAAATACCACCTACATCTGCCGTGAAAGGAAAAGGAAAGCAGCCTGTCCTTCCTGGTGGCTGGGCGGGCACACACTAATTACCCAGAAAGTGAGCCCAAGTCATGCTCCGGGTACCCGGTATACCTCGTCGATTTCACATTCACTGAGCACTTTACTTGGTTGTCTCCAAAGCGCAGAGATCTTACAGTTTTTTTGTTTTGTTTCTTTTTTTTCCCCTCCCCTCAACTCCTTTGGGCAGATGGGAGTAGCCCCTTTTAGAATCAGAGATTAAAAATTAGATAATCAAACCTTACTCACGATTTGGTATCTATCAAAGGCATGTGGCTGCCAATGATCATTGAAGCTGATCAAAGTCACACTCTGTTGTCATGGTGACGAATCCCCATTTTGTTTGTACGGAGGGGTGCGCACCACAGGAGAATAATACAGAGACGAATTAAATTTGTGTTGTTGAGAAATTAACATGCGGGATGCTTAGGAGTGAGTTGAGTGGGTGCTTATCGGTGTGATTTTTTTTTTTTAAACAAGGAAGGTAGTGAGGCAAAACATGATCTATGACAGGTGTCATTGGGGAAGAGTCCAGAAATCCTGAAATGTTTCATTAGTGCATTACTAAGGTGGAATCCAGATATGAGGTAATAGTTTTTGTTTGGTTTTATCACTGTCACACTTCCTGAACTTAAGTGTCTTCAAGCTATTTGACTGTTTTTTCCTTTTCCAACTTTAAAAAGGATTCTAAGAGGCTGCATCTCTGAAGTTTTTTATTTGTTCTTCCTTTGAGCTGGGAATAATTCTTAATTTAGTACCACTAATCTGCTAGAGAAAATATAGTATGATTAGTATATTTTAACTTTGAGTGATTTGAGACCTTCCTCGCCATACTTTGGGTTTGAATTAAGCTCCTTTCATTTTCAGTTTGGAAATGGTCAATGAAGGTAGGTCATTAAAAACTTTTTTCATGATTTTTTGGCACATCATGCTGTTTAAAAATTTTTTATAACGAATTATAGTCTCTTCAAAGGAAACACAGTAGGGATGGGTAATTTTAACTTTTTATCACTTTCAAACGCCAGCATGCACTGCCACTTCACCCATTCTTTCTCTGTGCATAATTCCCCTGCTATTGTATCTCATCTTTCCCCTTCAACCAGCATCTATGTCAAGTGCTTGCACTGTAATCCCCATTCTTCTGGAACTATCATTTCCCTCTTCTCCAGTAGGAATCATGTATTCCTATTTTCTGAAATAAACAAGACTATCATATGTCCAAATACCAGTTTCTTTCAGTTGCACTTGTTGTTTTGGCCTTCTGTCTCTTTATACTTCTCTCATTATTATTCAAGATATGAGTTCCACAAATATTTGAAGTGACTGCCTCTTTCAAGGCTGTGCTGACATGTAAGATGTGATCCCAGTCTGGGAGTTTATAATCTTGTTACGAGAAAGGGAGAGAAACCAACATTCACTGACAGGCTCCTCTGTGTCAGTGCCCCTGCTCAGCACTTGACACATTTATACCCTGTGGGATCTTTATACACATGGGAGATGTGTAATTCCCTTATTTTTTAAGTGAGGAAACTGAGTCAAGGACAGGTTAAGCAAGTTGCTTAAGGACATGCAATGGCAAACCAGCCCTAAAGTTCGAAGTGCCTAACTTGCAGCATCCGCTTTTTGCTTTGTTTTGTTTTTACCACTTTAGGTGATAAAACAGTTACACATACAAACATAAATACTATACAAGATGCATTGAAATGGATGTTACATGAGTGTTGGTGACAATTCCTGCTTCAGAAGTGAAAGTAAGGAATAGGCCTCTCTAACTAGGACCTTCAAGGATAATTCTAAGGGAGAGTTAATATCTGAGCAGGGCCCTGAGAAGTGCAGCATATGTTAGGTGAAGATGGAGCAGAGAGGAGAGGTGAGGGACGTGACCTCCATCAGCTAGGTCCACCAAAGGTGTTTACTGGTGCTCGCTCGGCTAGTTAGAATGCATGCTCAGAGCAAACAGAGATGAAATCTTTGTGGTTTTTGTTTTTGTATTTCTCTTGGCTTCCACAGGAATAAAGTTCACTCCTAATTTCCAGCTGAGCCTTGCTGGCTTTTTATTTTTAATACCTGAATTGCTTATCAAAAATAGCTATTCTACAATATCCCTATTGTATTGAGTTATAAGGCTCTTGGAACACACTACCTTTATTAGTCAAATTAGATGAAATCAATGAAAAACTAGTATAGTCAACTTTCTACAATTCTCTATTGCATATGCCAATGAAGAGTACTGATAAGTGGAATTCAGGCAGAACCCACTAACCTCTGCTTTACTGTTTACTTCAACCCTTTCTCCTACCAAGTTTTGATGACCTACTAACATTGCAATGAGTCTCTTTTCTGATTGCTGGAGGGGTTATTGAAAAACAAAGAAAGACTCTGGAAATAGAATATATGCCAAATTATCAACTAGAGAGGATTGAGTCAGAAACCAAGGGGACCTGTAAGCAAGGGAGAACCACAACTTTGAGACCCTTTCTACCATAGGAAGGTTCTTTTAGCCGAAGACTTCAGGGAAAATATATTTGGAAATTTTTTTCTAGCTATATATTCTTGGAGGCTCCCCTCCTCCCACCCCTCCCCAAGTATCTCCTTCCTTTGAGAATGAAAGCAAAGTTGCTAAATTTAGGGAGTGGGATTCTTTAACCACAAGTTATTACATACTCAGTCTTATTTGCTGGTCAAATGTGTTTACATCACTTAACTCATTTGGTTGAAAAGAAAAGAAAATCTGGCCAAGGGCTTCCAGGAAGTGAGTTAATCAGCGGGCAAACAACGCTTTTGTTGTTATTATTGCTGACAGGTTATCTGACTAGTAAGAAAGGGTTTTCACAGTACATTCCAAACCACCATCTGAATGTGCTCAGGCTGTTTCGACCTTGTCTAAAGAAGTAGGAAGAATACCTCTTACTGCTTCAGTGTGCTTTTTGCACACTTTCATTTAGAAAATGTTCCCATCAAAATCTATACGAGGCTGTTGCAGGGTGAGCTGTATAGAGACCGCAGCTCTATGGTTACTGGTTAATTCCATCCCTGCCCAGAACCACACCCATGACCTCAAAAGAGCTTTGTAGACTTTTTGAGGTTTTAAAATGGATCTTCTGGCTAGATCGCAAGGTGAGGAAGATTCAGGAGCAGAAAACTCTAGCTCAGCCTCCATGTGTATTATTTGGGCCTAAGGCATGTGCAGAGGGTTAATGATAGAGTTATGAACTTAGCACACAGCTTTGGCACCAGATTGTTCCTTTTCACAGTGCTCGTCTAATTAACAGGGGCATCAGGCCCTCTCCGTTCATACCAGGAGACCTGCCACACATTTCAGCCTAATCAACTTTCATTCACTTGGTGCACCTCAAAAGAGTGTTAGGACGTCAGTAATTACTCAATTGTTAAGAAATTGTGAAATAGATTTTGTGCAGAAATGAAGTTTCTTGAAATACATTTGCATCATGAGAGTCTAAGCTTATGTTCCTGGGCAATTCTGTCTACCCCTAAGTTTCTGAGTGGCTTTTCCCCCCCAGTGCTATTTCATCCAGCACAGAGGAACAAATACAAAAAAGAAATCTCAATTTGTTAAAGCCTGATATTATGGCATAATGACTGGATTCGACAATGAACTGACTTTTGAATTTTAGTGAGTGGTAAATGAACGGATTGGAAGCTGCTGCTTTTAGAAATGGGCCCCTTCTGTTCCTCCATTCTAAATTTCATACTAGAAGGAACGTTATTCTGCAGGTATAGTCCTTTGCCTGGAGGTTGCTTTTAATTTACTTGAATGATGGTTTCTTTTTCCTCTTTCTATTAAAGCTTTCTTTCTGTTCAAGTCAAGAGCATTGAAAAACTGTAGCAGGTATTTAGATCCTTTGTGATTTACAGGTTTTATGTATATATTCAACCTGTAGTAAGCCAGCAAGTATTCCCCTTCCCAGGCAAGGAGAAATATTGTCTAAAAGTAAATGAAAACAGCAGTGGGGCTTAATTAATTTCATGAAGCCTTTGGAAAACAGGAGACTACAAATGACCCCTTCTTTTCTCTTTCCCTTCCCTTCCCTTCCCTTCCCTTCCCTTTCCATCCCTTCCCTTCCCTTCCCTTCCCCTTCCCTACCCTTCCCTTCCCCTTCCCTTCCCTTCCCTTCCCCTCCCCTCCTTCCCCTCCATTTCCATCCCCACCCTTCCCTCCCCTCCTTCCCTTCCTCTCCCCCCTTCCCCTCCTTTCTCCTTTCCTCCTCTCCACTCTCTTTTCTTCCTTTTTTGAATAAAAGAAAATATTAGATATAGCAGAGCCTAAATAGAAGATCTGGTTTAACTAATCAGAGCAACAAGGTAGGCAGACAAGGCTGACAAATGTAGACAGATGACAAAAAACCAAAAACAATCAGTCAGAAAACCCCACTTGATTTCACCTGACTGGACAAACTTTAGAGATGGCCCCTTCCCTGTTGGCTTTCGTTGGGATGGCAAGCAGAGAGAGTGAACTTCCCCCAGCCTTTTTGTAAAGTAGCAGTGGCCTCCCTCTGTCTTCCTGGCTACAAATCCGAAGGATGGAAGTAATAGTCCATGTACCTTAAGAAGAGGAAATAGTTCACACTGACCAATTATATTTTATTTCTTATTAGAAAAAGAAGAAAGTTCACATTCTTATTTATATACTATCACTATTATTCATCCTTCTGTTGAGAGAGACTGTCATTAGAGAAAGAACTTGCAATAAATGAAAGTGGCCTTGCGTTTTAGTCTCGGGCTCCTGGTGGTTGGATAAGCTAGTAAGATAACTGAATTCTTCTGCCCTTCACTGTCTGACCTGTGTAATGGGAATAATATTTTATGGACCAGAAAATAGGATCTGGTAAAAGACAAGGCCTTAATGCTCTTTCCAGACATATGTGCAGTTTTTATGATGGGCATGTCCCAGTAATATTCTCAGGTTTTAGTTAAGAGTGAGATTTCCCATGTGCTATAATTAAGATGAGGCTTCATACTAAACAATGAAACAAGAGAAAAGTGGGAAAAGTCCTAATGGTTATTCATCTTCAAAAAGTGTTCCAAAACTCTCTGAAAGGCAAAAGTGAAATTTTTTGCACAGTTGCTAAATTATTGCAGGTACTGGATTAACCCTGCATGCGTCCAGTTTCCTGGATTGGTTGCTTTTGTCCATTTGTCTCTTTCTAGCTTACTGGTAAGTAGTATGTAGGGCAAAACCTCATTCATTTCTCCCGTCATTGCAGCTAACTTTTAACTATCCAGGAGTGGACTTGCCACACTTTGACATGCTGATCAATCCTACTCAGGATTTAAAATAACTTGTTTAATTCATCTGTCATTTCCTTTCATTTCCCCCCCCCCCCCCACTCATGAAAACAAGTCTAGCTGGACACTTAAAAAACAACAAGATACCTAAGTACTGTTCCAGTTACTATGGCTGCATAACGAATTATCCCCAAGTTCACTGGCATAAAACATTTATTAGGCTATTGATTCTGTGGGTCAGAAATTCAGTCAGGGGACAGCTCGTCTCTGCTCCACAATGTCTGGGGCTTCGGTTGGAAGACCTGAAGCGGGAAACTGGAATCATTTGAAGTCTGTTCACTCACATTTCTGGTAGTTGATGCTGACTGTAGCTGGAACTTATCTGGGCCTATTGACCTGAAAACCTAGTATTTTTCTAAGTCATGGTCTTACAGGTGCCCTACTGAGCACCTGCCTCTAATTTGGAAATGTGTTGTCATGGTTCCTGTTGAGACTATTCTACATTTGGAAGTTCCTTTTCTGTTCCATTTATTTCAATTAAATGCTTGGCTGTGAGATTTCTTACAAGTAATACAAAGTTAGAAAATAATACAAGCAGCACTGAAAGTGCTGAATTGCTGGGCAGTGTAGCAAGGGGCATAAAGTAATAACATGGTGCATATTGCAAGCAATTGTGTAAAAGAGATTTACCTTATTTTTGCCCCCCCGATAGTTCATATATATATATATATATATATATATATTTTTTTTTTTTTTTTAAGAAATGATATACCCACTTCATTCCGTTAACATTTTCCCATCCCTATGCCCATTATGGTAGGTCTGTGCACATGGAGAGGTTAATATTAATATTGCCTTTTTACAGCTAAATTATCTGGTTCTAGAACCATTCACAGATTCGATTAAAGACCCCTATGGAGGATTGCTTCTTCAAATAGGCATTTCAATTCACCTGGGTACAATAAGGTGTTACCTTCCTTCCATTAATAAAATGGGAACTCATAAAGAAAACCAGATTATCTTGAATTTATGATCAAGTAATTTTGTTTCTCTTAGCCTGGATAATAATTGTGAAACATCATTTCCCCCCTTCTTTCCTTTTCTCTTCATACACTTCGACATTCTTAATTTCTCATGTTTATTTATCTTTTTTATTTTAATTTGACAGGGAAAGCTATCTAGGACCCCAGGAGGCAAACACTGTGACTCAAGAATTGGTCCTTTCTATCTTCAATTTAATGGAATAATAAGCCAGTAATTGATTTATATTTATATTTACGCTTGCCTTACAAATTCTGGGATTTTTGTCACCTTTATTGTAATTCCTTAAGTAGTCACTAAATTACTTCCAATAAACTCTATTTTTCTTTTACCTACCCAGTGACTACAGTCTTTTGTCATAGTCTAGGGGCTTTGTTGTTCCCCCTAGTTTCTCATGTCATTTTCCTCACCTGAAATTTTAGTTTTCATTTTATTTATTTATTTTATTTTTTATTTTTCTGGTGGTTCCCTGGCTGTGAGTCAAACCCAGGCCATGGCATTAACAGCGCCGAAACCTAGCCACTGTGCCACAGGGAACCCCCTAGTTTTCATTTTAAATTGATAATGAAGTTTTTCACCTCAAATTCTTTTTTTTTAAATTTTTTATCTACAGATAATTTGTTTCAACTGTCTCATTTTGTGTCTTTCTATTTTTTACATAGTCACATCTCAGGTATTCTGAGGAAGACAGGGTCCTAGTACTGTTAATGATTTAGGACACAATTTGGAATTGGGAAGTGAACACGCTAGGCCTCTGAGCATTCCAGTTGGCTTTCAGAAGGTTTTTCTACCCAAACTATGACCACCCTGGGCCTTCCTTTATTCAGACACTTATGCTTTATCCATGCTGCTAAAGGGATATATATTCTTTGGTAATATAACTAAAGAAAATTAGAAATAGCTTATTTGAAGGAGGATCGAAGAAAGAATTGTCTGTTAGAGGCAGATAAATGACATCAGAAATGATGGCTGATTGCCTGATATTTTGGGGACACAGAAAACTGAAAATGTATAATAACATTAATATCAATAAATACAGTCGCTAGAACATCTGCTACGTGTCAGGTACTTTTCCATACATCATCTAACTTAATTCCATGATTTAGGTACAAGTGTTCTCATGTTATAGATGAACAAATTCAAGCTGAGATTGTAAGCTATGGAAACCACCATAGCTGGGAGTGGCAGTACCAGGATTTAGCCCTGATCTTCGACAGCCAAAGCCACAAGGTCATTTTGTTTTACCGTGATACCTCAGTACGCTGTGTGCTGCAGTGGCCATCCACAAGCTTCAGTTTTCCACAAGAAAAGAAGGAAGGAAGGAAGGACAACGAAAGAAAGAAAGAAAGAAAGAAAAGAAAAAAAAAGTTCTATGGCTTCTATTTAAGGAAGCGAAAAAGCATTACGTCTTAAGAGAATTCCATTGCCATTTAAAAAAAATGTATTTTTTGCTGTTAGGAAATAAACACTTAAGCTATTGAAAAACTAGTAACTAGATACGTGAAACACTTAATTCTACAATGAAACAAGGTATGACATTTTAACATAATCCTGGTATCGTAGTTTCAGGAAACTTCACTCCTGGATTAGATTTTCCTCAAATTAAAAAAAATAGTTCCCCATGACATATACATATTCATTCATTCATTCATTCATTCACTCATGTCATTTAACAAGCATTGAGTGACTATTATGTACACAGAAACAATATCATGGTACTTGAGAAATCTGCCAGATCTAGGAAAAAAATAAATAAATACAAAAAGCTTAATTTCAGTATAATTTGGGTAAGTGCCCAATAGCATTTTCTTTACCTCATCCCACACATTGCTGCAATTTTTCTCCCTAAAATCCTCATGTGATGGTGTCTCTTTCTGTTTCCAAACCTCTTATAATTGCCATTGCCTGTGAAGTAACTCTTGGGCCTTCAGCAGCTATTGCCACCTCTGTTTCCTGTCTCTGCTGGCACTGCCCTCCACCAGAGCTCATCAGCACTGTCAAGTCTCTGTGCTTCTAGCTGCTTCCTCCTGGGGTGTGTCCTGCCCTTTCTCATTCATAGGGGGAGTCTCTATGAATGGACTTTAGGACTACTCAGATGGTGGCCTTCTCTACTGCTTTTCCTGACCACTTGCTCCTCCCTGGGAAGAAATCTTATCTTCCCAGAAGTACTTTGTGTTACAGCATTTTACATAATAATAATAATGTAATATAAAATTATTTTGATCTGTCTCTGACTAGAGTACAAATTCTTCCAGAACACAACTATATTTGATTCATCTTTATACTGTAGTCCCAGGACTCTGTCACATACTTGGCCATCTATAAAAGTTGGAAGAATAGAATAGAATAGAATAGAAGTAGGTGAGTAGATAAGTGCTGTGGTCAGAGGGACTAATTTTTCAGAAGTGGTGGAGGGAGAATTGCCAGAGAGAATAAACATAAGTGGGGCTTGCGCAATGAGTAGGAATTTGGTAGATGGCCATGAGAAGGGCTCTGGGTGGGCGGAGAAAGGGTGTCACAGCAGAGAGAACTGTGTGTCTGAAGTTTTGAAAGGATGTAGTCTCATTGCAAATTGCAAATAAACTAGTGTCTTTAGAGGTTCTCATGCAAAGGAATGG
Source organism: Lyroderma lyra (assembly GCA_004026885.1). NCBI lineage: Eukaryota > Metazoa > Chordata > Mammalia > Chiroptera > Megadermatidae > Lyroderma > Lyroderma lyra. The sequence goes on from PVJL010004783.1 coordinate 65,169, forward strand.
AGCAGAGAAGGCTCAGAGCATGGGATGGCTTCCTATTGTGGTGGTCTGCAGATGTGGGGATTTCATTCTCCAGTGCAGATCTTTGGGGAGCCACTGGGGATGTGGCAGATTTGGTTATATGGGTAATGAATAAACTCAGAAGGGCTAATTGGGAAACACTGGCATAGCTGGAGAGAGAGACAAGGACCTGTCTAAGGCAGGGTGCAAGGATGCTCACGTGTTTTTAGGACTCCTGAGGCTATATCCTAAGTATCTGGCTTAGCTTGCTCCTTAGGGCCTTCTTACAACTTTTTCTGAGGCTGACTGTCAGCTTGGTTCTTCTGTAGTCTGATTTTATCCCCTACACATTCTCTCTTGTTCTCTCAGCTCCATTCCCTGTCCTCCTTGCTGTTCTTTGAACTACCAAGAAAATGCCCGCTCAGGGACGCTGGGCTCTCTGCCCCTGCTGCCTGAACACGCTCACTCCCTAGTCTAGCACCATTGACCCTGTTACACATATCACCCCTGGAGGTCACTCTCTCACTTCTGACCGCACTTTTTTTTCATTCTTGGTGCTTACTGCCACTCCACATTACTTGGATATATTTTCATGGCCCTGTTTCCCTTATGTGAAAGGTAAGCTCCATGAGATTAGCACTTTATTTTGTTCTTTATTGTATCTCAGCATATAGTAGATGCTCCGTAAATATGTATTTAACCATTTAGTACATGAATGAATGTCACAGATTCCCCTGGTTTCTCCTCTGAATTATTCCAGTATCATAAGGACTGATGGACCAAGGTTTTCCAAAGTTTTTCACATCAGGACACAATATTTGCACGGTATCAGGGTATATATGAAGGGATTTAGAGAAGTCTATATGGTGCTTGGTGAAAAAGAAAGTATATTTTCTTCTTTTTTGTGTTTTTGTTTTTAATTCTAGTGAGAAAAAAAGCCCCAAGTATGGGGGGGTGGTAAATATTAAGTACTGAGTTTTCATAGAAGTTTCAAATAAGAATGTTGTATTTTTACAGAATTTTATAGCCATTATGATCTGACAGCATAGCTGTAACCTATTTGCCACCTGCCAATGGGTGTTGGCCTCCCACTGTCTTCTTCCTCTGTGTGAATTTGTGAGTTTGCCTGGGGCAGGACTTGCTGACAGCACCATGTCCCTAGCCATGCTCCACACCCTCTTCTTCCACACCTGAGCTGGCCCTGTCCATCAGGGCCTTCGGCAGAGCTGGGACTTGAGCTATGGTGATAGGGGTCCTGAATATGAACGGTCTGTCTTCACCGGCATGATGAAACAGAAGTCATGTCCGTGAAAGTTGGGCGTGTTGGAGGCCTCTTTGCTTAATTGCAGCTGAGCAGCACCACCTGCTTGGGAACAGCCAATTCGTTGTTTTACACTGAGTTTATTAAAATTACCCAAGGGAGAGTGGGAGGGGCATGGTTTGGAAACTTGTTCCTTTGAAAACCCACTTGATTTAGTGGAAAGAATACTCGAAAAGGCCTCCCAAGACACAGGTTCTAGTCCCACCCATGGTCTGAGCTGTAGGATCTTATCAACTGCAGATTCCTCTGGGTGCTGGTGACCTCAGATCCAAAATAGGAAAATATAATGCCTTTCCTGCTCAGAGCTGTGTGTGAATCACATCAAATCATGTAATGGCAAGCTATAAGTGCACCACATAACTTACGTTATTTAAAAATATATATATTGTTAATATTGGGTTTAAGTTATTTAAGGGTTGATGCATCTGCAGAGCTCTGCTGAGTGAAAATTAGATTTCCTATCGTAGACCATTTCTTTGAGGTGGTTGCCAGGGTAATTCCTGTGCACACCGAGTGTCAGTCCCTAGAAGCATTGGCCCAGGATTCCTTGTGCGGAAGCTTGAAAAGCCACTACATCGCTTATCTATTACAAATGAAAGACTCATGATTAAGATGCATGCTTCTATTTTAAACCTGACAACTTGTTAAGTTATATATTCCTAAAATAAACTCATCGGCATTAAGACTTGTCTACAAGTGTTGAAGTGAGGATATAGTTATACATAGACGAAGAAACTCTTATTAAAAGGTTACCCATCTTTAATTCTGACTATTAGCCCATGGTTCTCTTTTCTCCTAAAGGATTTAGAATATATAAGCCCAATCATTTATTCCCTTGCTTAAAACCCCAGAAATAAGTAGAAACTTAACTTTGTTAGTTTCTCTTCTTACACACTGGTATTTTCCAAAGCTGAATCAATTTAAGCAGTAAAATGATATTTAATTCAATTCAATGGCAAGGTATGGTGTCCTAGTTAATAAATATTAATGAGAAGTCTTTTCTGTAATTCTTGGATACCAATATTATTTTTAAGTATTATGGAGCATCTGTGGTATTAAAAATATACTATTATATCTGTTCCAAGCATTGTATTGAGAATTAGTGTTTTTATCATTTTAATAATGGTGTTGTTGCAAAGTTGTTTGATTGCTAGTTTTCTAATGTCTCGTGTGCTTCATGGATATTTTTCTTTTTTTCATCTCAGTGAAAACTTTTTAATTTCTACTACACAAGTATTGAGAGAAAAAGTGTTTTTTAAAAAATTATCTTAAATTGCTCATTTTTTAAAAAATGAAAATATTTTCAATTTAGTGTTTGAGTCTTAGGTGAAGAGTGTAAGAGAGACTGTAGAAAACATTACTTTTGGAGAAAGTTTCTATTTTGGTTCCACAGATTGGAAATCAGATTTTTTCTAAGGTTTTAGAACATATGGAAATTGAAATCCCCTAAAATTTAGAAACACCAAATTAGAAAGTAAGGCCAGATTGATTTTCACTTTTAGTAATCTGGCTCTATTACCTTGAATAAACCAGTCTTTAGAGGATTATTTTTTCTCTATCTAAGAGTTAAATAAACTCATTATAGAAAATATGGAAAATTTTAAAGTATATAAATAAGAAAATAAAATATAATGAGTAATTTCTCAATCCAGATATACTGTTGATGTTTTTATATATTTCTTTTCTGTATTTTTTCAGTGTTTCTCAAAGCTAAATATATATTTTTAAAATCAGACTTCAATTTGTTTATATACTTGTATATTGTTTTTTCTTTTACCATTGCATTTTAAGCATTTGTAGAAAAAATAAACTGAGTAAAAGTCATTAAATATTCAATGATACATTAAAAGGCTGTATATTATTCTTCATATGGACATGACATAATTAATTTTACTGCTATATTATCATTAAGTAGGGGCATATTTTTTACTATCATTCATAAGCCTTGAATGAATATCCTCATGAACAAATTATTTTTATTTATAATTGTTTTCTTGGAACCATCAAAGACTTTTTGTATTCCTTCTATCAATTTGGATTACTTTTTTTCTGTATCAAAGACATTAACCTTTATTAAGATAAGTAAGTTTTTGCTTATTAGTTAGAATATTAAAAATATTAGTTTCATTTTGTTAGAAACATTAATTAGAATATTTTTCAAAATTTTCTTAGGTATTTCTCATTCACTAAGTGAATGGGAAGCTGGGGAAGATAGATATATTCTCTATCCTCCTTAGAAACACAAGTATGTCTAGAGAAGGTCTTATATTTTTTAAACTGAACTCTAAAATCACTGCGGCAAGTTAAAAAAAATGCAGTGATTTTAATTGTAATAACACAAAATTCAGTCTTCTATATTTGACACACAAAAGATTTATTTATGTATTTTCTTATGATTTTCAGTGAAGATCTGTAGCATTCTTCATCTATTCCTGAGTACCTTTCTTTAAAAATCACAGATTTCCCTAGGGAGAACTTCATATTTTTATTGCACTTTCAGAGAGAAGTCTTTTAACCCCTTTCTATTCTGTTATTATAGATACAGAAGAAAATGATTCATTTTTGTATATTTAGTTTCTATTTGGCCATTTTCTAGAACTCTCTTCTCATGCCTCTAAGAGACAGACAGCTTCCAAGTGCATCTTAGGCACGACCGGTTGTGTGAAGTTGAGCAAGTCTTGGTCACGGTTTCTCATTGCGTGAGAAGGCCGGCCATCAGCTCACCTGATGGAATTGTTAAGATCTAATGAGCTGCGTGTTAAAGAACTTAGCACAGTGCCTGGCGTGCAATCAGCATTCCGTAGATGGTAGATTATTGCCATTTTCTTAAATTCTATAAATTATTTACTTCTTTATTTCAATTTAGCCAAATGTCTCCCACTACAATGAACAGTTTTTCCTTTATAAACTTAGAAAGTATGTTATTCAGAGCACAAAATTTTATTGTTAGTATTATTGTTATTATTATGACTACATGGCAGATTTTACCCATTGTATTTCTTGATACATCTAAGTTTTTAATTCTGTTTCATCTATTAATGTACCTAATGCTGTAGTTGTGACTCCAGCTTTGTTTATATTGTGATTCACTGATATTGAAGGACATCCTTTTATTTTTATTCTTTCCTTGTGCTTTTGTGTTAGCTGTGTTCCTGTTACTAGCATATATCCAAAATGATTTACCACACCTCATGTGTTTTGTTTGCTATTAAAATAGTTCTAATGTTAGTTCTAATATTATATTAGTAATTTGAGTCATAACTGATATATTTGATATCTCATATCTGCTTGAGGTGTTTTTATGGTTTCTGTTTCTTTTTTCTCTTTTGTTTTGTAGATTTATTTTTCTTCCTTTCCTTCCATTCTTCCTTCTTTCTTTCCTTCCTTCTATTTTCTTTTCTTCCTACAGTTATTTATAAGGTATACATTTGATTTTTAACACTGGTAACTATTATACCTTTACATTAAAATAAAACTTCTTCAGCCTATATTTCTTTAATTATGAGCATGGAGAAAAAGCTGCTTCTGATTAGCCACTATGTAAGATGAGGAAGTTGCCTCCTTTAACTACTTTTTTTCCTTAAATTACTTGCAGTTTGTGCTCATATGGATAATAAATGTTAAATGATGATTGTGTAAAAAATACTATGCTTCTTTCATAAAAACCATTTTAAAAATTATTGATTTATCTTAATTACATTTTGAAATGTTTAGATTAAATATTGCATTTATTTACCACCATTTATTTCATATAATTACTTGTAAATTTTTGAGAATTCTCTCAACTTAAATATGCCATTGAGTAATTTTTTTAAGGCATATAGGTCATATACTCTCTGAGCCCTTGTGTATCAGAGAATACCTTTTTATTGCCTTTTAATTGTACCACAATTGTTTGTATATAGAATTTTTGGGTCATACTCTTTTTCCCACAAAATTGTATAGATATTGTTTCATTCTCATCTAGTATTTAATGAAGCCCAAAGAAAGTGTAAGACCAGCTTGACTTAATTACTTCGTAAGTAACCTATACTTCTTTTCAAATGCAAATGAAATATTGTAACTTTATACCCCTTCCCCTTCATTTTTTTTACAGCTGTCCGTATGTGAGCTTTTCATTGTCTACTAGCTTTTGTCTTGTGACTCACTATTTTTTGTTGTTGTTTTTTTCTGTGCACCTTGGTTTGGCTTTGATATCAACAGTATGCATTTTTCCCTTAATGAAGTTTCATTTATAATAATGAAATTCTGGATCTTTTTCTATCTTTTCTTAATTCATTCAGCTTCTTTATCACTCACACATGAATCTCAACAAACTTTTTTCAAACCAGTCTGTCTTCTGATCATTGATCTTGTGCTTTTGAGGAAAGCTCTCTTAAATCTTCTTGAGAACTTTAATGAATGCTTTTCTTCCTCTTGAGTTAAGGGAAAAGCCTTTATTTTGTGTGCTCTTGTCCTCTGATTTTATGTTGTTGAACCTTTTGCTAAACTGCTTTTGGTTAGTAGGCTTATCCAAGAGTGAGGTGTGATCTAGCCAGGTTTTCTGAACATACCATGCTGGGCTGGTGGATTCTTCCTGAACACCCCTGTCTACTTGTTTTCAAAATCCTTCTCAGATCTTTAGCTGATGGGCTAATGTTCAGTGTCCAGCTATCATCTATCCATGACATTCTTTTGAACTGGGTAAGAATTCTGTTCTGCTTTGGTCATCTCAATTTGAATTATTTTAAACATTATTCATATTTTCTCATTCCAATAGTAATACATAAAATCTGTAATGTCCAAACAGCATCTCTTCCAGGGCTCTTATTGATTTAGACACTTTTATATCAGATTGAATATGTCACTGCCTGTTACACCCCTTCAGATGATGCCTTACTAAAATTGTAACCATAGGATAGGAGGGACAGGCAGGTGTTGAGAATGGGGTGGCACAGTGAAGGTGGATTAGCTCTGGTTATCTCATAAAGCAGCTTCTACTAGTTCACAGTTTTGTGGTCAATAGGGTCACCATGTTGCTGCAAAGAAGAGGTGATTGGAAACCCCTAATTTTTTTTCTTCTGACACCCTGTCTTATCTCAGAGCTCCATCCATTCTTTGATGATAATTCCCCTGGAGTATGTCAGATTATTTATTAATATATCTAGTTTCCACTACAATTGCAACTTATCCCCCTTCAACCCCCATGATTCAAGGGTGTAAAAAGAAGGGTGAATCAGATGCCCCTAACACTTCTGTCTTAACATAGAAGCACGCATAGTGTGATCCATACAGAGAATCTCCCCACAGGCTGGAGGCAAAGCATAGAGCAGCCAGTTCACGTTTAGTGTAGTTAATAGAGGGCCAGAACCAAGGCTTCTTGGAAGATTCAAGGGTGGTGGGAATATTGAATATAATTATTGTATTCATAGTAGAGAATCTAGGGGATTTATTATACATAATGGATAAAGGAGAATCAGAAGGAAGAATTTAAGAAGCTGAGGATATGGGAATTTTGGTCAGCTGATAATGTTTAGAAGATCTTTGCAATTCTGTTTATTAACTTTATTCCCTAAATTAAATAATCTGTTCATTGAGATGTTAGCTGAGTGGCGAGAATAACATTCCAGGAAAACTGTCCTTAGATTCTAAAGTTTTGAGCATTCCAAGGGAGCCATTTTTCAAGATATCTCCCATTCATACATGTTGCGTGCAACTTTTGAATTCACATTGGTGTCCCTGTTCGGAATAGAGCAGGTGCTTCTACAGCTGCAGAAGAGTTCCCTACTTAGATTGATGTCTGTCACTGTCATTATGTGGCAGACTGAATGGTGTGTTGGTTTGTCAGTTTCAGAAAGAATTAAATATTGCCTGATGTTGGACATCTTTAGTCTAGGGCTCCTTTTCAAAGCTGCTCTGAGTCTCCCTGGACTCCCTGCTTGGTAGACATCAAAAAGCATCTTAACGTCTTCCAACCTTGCGGTTGCCTCACTTGTATGGTGGGAAATGTGAAGCCAAATCCGAAACCAGGAGAAAGATTTGGGGAGTGGTCTGTAGATAATGATCGGGAATCAGAACCAAAGAGCCAAGCTCTACCTGTCCTGCTCATGCAGATAGCTCCCTGGCCCTCAGGAGCTGAGTTAAGGTTGAAGGATACTAGGAGCTAAAAGGACTGCTCTGGACTCACCCAGAGAGCTGAACCCACAGAGTGGGACAGATGGTCCAAGAGACTCAAGAAAAAATCTGGTCAAAATGGGCAGTCTAAAGTATCTGACAGACCACTAAAACCTGTGGAAAATAAGACTTATGGATGAGTCATTTTGAAAGTTCTGTATTTGGCAGAAATACTTGCTTTGCAATCAGTAACCTTATGATTAAAATAAGGTCTTTGTTCTGTAAGAGAACTGGCTGAACACTCTATTAAATAAATGCCCACCCATTTATTCTGAATTAGCTTGTTCACACTTTAATGGATAAAAGTTTCCATTGTAGGTTTTTATATATGATTATGCATTGCAGTTAAAACCTCTTTTTTGGAAAGGTTTTACAATGTGATTTTATTTGTTTGCTAGTAAAATTTATTACCGTAATACTTTTACTATCCTCATTTTATCTTCAGAGTTCTCTTTTTAAAAATGTCTATTTACCATTATGTTAGCTACTCATACTGAGGTGTGTGTGGGGGGGTCCACTTTCACAATATATACGTTCTTATTGGCTTTGTCTTGAATATTACATTCTGAGGACTGTCAAATCAGTTTTTATAGAAGTAAATCATTTAGGCATATTAAGATTTGAAAAGGTTATAAATGGTTTATTTTCAGCATTCTTGTGAAAATAGAAAAAGGGGGAAAATACCCCACACTGTCATTTAAACATGTCAATTCTTCAAAATAGTGTTGAGAGAAAGCTTATTATTTTGAAACAACAGGAATTGGTGAACAACTTGCATCTGATTTATTTCCTCTTGAGCTATTATTCTCTCATAGTCACTTTTAATATGAATATACATTTCTGAATGAGTAGTTATTCCTAGGGACTATACCAAGAAATAAATACCTCTTGAATATATTTAATAAATATAAAAGAAATATTCATTTTATATAGGTTTTATATGTAGATTTCATATATAGATTTCTCTGAATTTATTATTTTAGAGTTTAAAATATTTCTGTGGGTTCCAGAAATAAAGCATATAGTCCATTTCCATTTTTTAAAATAATACCTCATTCTAAAAATTGTTTAGTCCTTCACGCTTTTTCCTATGGATGTATCTTCATTCACATATGTCCATGAATTTGTTTTAACACTCACTGTATGACAATGTAAACCTTCGGATGTCATTGAACTTTATGTGAATCAAATGTTTCCCCCAAAACTCAGGTGCTCCTAAGAACAATGTGATAATGATGGCCTAACAACAGTGGTTCCATCACTATTGACACTTTGGTAATTGATTTTGTAGGATGAATCAAACTAACTTAAATTTTGAATTTTTAGAATTTTTTCCAGAAATGTTTGATCATTCTGATTATATCATAGGAAGGGAAGGAATAGTAATTTAACTAATGCTCAGTCTTTGGGCACAGTACCTTCTCACTTCCCCCATCCAATCAAAGCTGTCTTAATAGATGCTGAATTTTTATTTTCATATTGTTAATTCACATCAACATACTAATTTAAACTCAAGTTTGTATGATTGTGCTTGAAGATATAGTTAATATGAAAGGTGCTATAAAAATAAAATTTAATTCTATATGTGACTGTATATCCGTATATATACACACAAATCATCAGTCCAAATTCATATTCCTCTAAAAATATTTATAAATGTTACTCCAAATACACATTTCATAGATTCATTATTGAATCTTTATATAAAATTCATCTTCTATAAGCTGTTCAAAATCTTTAGAATTCTTCAGCATGTCTTAATAATTGTGTTTGAGTAATGTTTTACATTTATAGGAGTTTTTAAAAGGCAGGTGCAATGTGACATATCAGAAGAAGCAAATTAAACTCTTGTAAAGCACAGCTGGAATGCTAAAAATGTGTATTTGTAATTTAAATATGTGACACCATCACACTGTAAAATCAGTTCATAATTAGAAAACATCTGTTTTTTCCAATATGATGCCTAATAGTATATTTAAATAATTTAGAATGCAATGCAATAAGAAAAAAAGTCAAGGAACAATAAGTGGTTCATGGCCATTTCTTTCCTTTTATTTTAATGCCCTGTAGGAGATTTTAGAGTAACCTATCATTTTGAAGCTACTTTTTGGATAGAGCATAATTTTCAGTGATGAAATGCATATGCCAAACACATGTGCTGCTGTGACCTTATTGTGTTAGTCAAATAAATAAATAAATTTTAAAAAACAGGTTGTGTAGGTTGTGGTGTTAAGAAAGATTTACACACTGTTATTTCTCTCTCACTCTACTCTTTTTTTGTTTGTTTTAATTAAAAGATATTGAAACAAATACAAGTTGATTATTTTAACAGGAAATTTATATGAATGTATTGCAAATACAGGAGAGCTGTTGAGTTGTATGAATTCTGGAAATATACTTGAACCAGGTAAAATATTGAGTTAAAACTTATCAGGATCAATTCGAGTTTAGCTAATAAAGTTTGAACAAAACCACAATTTCTCAAATGAAGTTAACATGGTAGATTAGCCACACATCTGTCATCGGTGTTCTCATAGGAAGGTATTTATATACGTGTGATGAAAACTCGAATGGGTATTTTTATTCTAACTGAAGTGTGCACGCTGAATAGTCTCTTGGTTTATTGGCAGTAAATTGTATAACTTTTTTTTTTTAAACCACAGTCCAAGTATTTGTTTCAGATACGGACAAACCAAATGTGTCTTGAAAGGTTCTGTTTTTGGTATTACCAGCCTGTGTCTGGAAAGGTTTACCAATCCAAAAACATAAAAATAAAAAAATAAAAAAATAAAAGGAAAAAAAAAAAAGCATTTGCAGCAAGCAGCTAAGAAACTGAATCAAAGCAGTCAGTAATACAGGTCAAGAGTACTTCTTAAGCTCACCAAGCAGTGGTGAGTAAATTAAATGCAGGAAGGCCTGCCTGACCAGGAACTTTGCTGGAAGGGAGGAGGTGGCATTTAATGCAGAAACTCACCTTTCTATTTTAAATGCAGTTTTATCACTTTAATTCTTGGATGGGGGTGGAGGGGAAGACTCACTTCTTTTGCTGGGTTAGAGTACACAAAGTTAATCTGCTACCATTTATATTCATCTACTTTGAATCGCCTTTTATCCACCTTTGCTACTATAGCCCACCACTCACCATTCATCAGTTTGTGCATTGTGCACCAGGGCAAATAATGACAGAATATCTAGCTAAAGAAGGGGTACTTAATCAGCAATCAAGATTCAATTTGTTTTAATTTTAGCAGGTGTTTGTGAGGTACATTGATGGGAGAGATAATATGTGCTGCTTTCATTAGCTCTCTTGTTTTTGTGCTTGAACATTTAAGAGCCAGATGTTCGGAGGTGAGCTGATCAGAATATTAAGTCTCCAGAGGTTGGTTTCCATAGTGTTTTACATTCCTTTCTTTATCTCCCTCGATACACCCTAAGCTCTGAGGTGCAAGTGCTTGCAGAGACAGGCTCTATCTCAGTGTTCTGTTCAACTAAGGCTTTAAATTAGTGGCTAATTCTCAGTATAAAATACTTTAATTTAATAATCTGTCATTAATTCTTGGACTCTGGGTCAGCCTTGTTTCTCATTCAGAATTCTTTCTGCTGATAATCTGTTTTAGAAATTATTTGTGTAGCAGCTGGTATGTCATCAGGATCTTTTCTTGAAGCAAAAAACAGGGAATCTCATAAGCTACAAAGGTAATGACCCCATCATCTTGTTAAATCAATATCCAAACTTGATCAGTGCTCTGTCATCAACTAGTCAAAACATGACAGTGATGACAGCATCATGGCATGAACAATAATAGCAGGACCATTTGAAATTGGTAGCTTTGCTGAGTTTGAAAGTTATTACCTCTTGCAAGGAAGTGTGAATATTCTTACATGAAATTATCTTATAATGTAATATAAGATTACTATGTTACAGTTTGCAATAAACCATTAATAAGACTTGGAGACAATCTAAGCAGTAGTTAGGCTTTGTTTTACAATTTTAACCCAGTTGTAACTGAATTTAGCTTTTATTTAAAGCTTTTCTACTTACATTTTCATAAGTGCACACCTTTTTTCTTCTTTGGGTTCTTTTATATATTAGGAACATGGGTTCCCTTTCTGCTGAAAAACAAACCTACCAATAAAGAGTTAATTGAATTGGCAAAAAGATGTTTTCTTCCACTATTACTTGTTCTCTGTTTACTTTGATGTTCAAGGATTGTACTGTTATACAAGCATATTTTCTTAATTGTGTCACCTTGTACTATAAGTATGTCAGAGGGGAAACATTTGCAAGTGATTAGATATAGACCTATGTGTCACCAAATGTATGAGGTACATACCCTTATAGGATATAATTGTGATCTTTTAATATGTGGCCATTGACCCAGACTTGTTATTATCTATTATAGTTTATAATAATGTATCTCTTTATGATTAAATGATGATGCCCGGCAGAACACTATGATTAGCATTTCAGTTATTTATAGATTATGTCAGAGCAGTAATAAACATAAAATGCTGTTAATGTGTGGCTAATGAAATCTGGACATGAACAAGTTTATGAATTGATATAATTCATTTGAGTGTTCTAACTGAGCTGCTGGTTCTCCTCATAATTCAAAAGCTTAGCAGGGTTCACCGATTAGGTGGTAGACTAATTTGCTACAAAAAGTCAATGGGTTTTCATTGTCTTGGGCCATCATACCCAGCATGGCTGATTGCATAAGGACTATACAAAGTAATTCTCATAAATGTATTTATTAAGCTTAGTATGTTTGTACAGATAGGACAGAATCAATTATTATACAGCATATGTAGAACAAAAATCGCAGTGTTAATTTGATGTCCAAAAAGATATCTACGGCAAAATCATGAATGGCTGGAGAATTATTTCATTATTAAGGGTAGAACAAACTAGGGTGATTCAGGAGCAAATGCTGATGAAGGCTACAAAACGAGGGTACCGTATTCCTCCCTCGGGATGCTTGTCAAGCGCACATTAAATTGCATTTGACCAGCGATGACTGGAAGCTGCAAGTTTCATTTCCCAGGCTGTTAGTAGGAGCATCATGTCTATAGCTCAATTCAAGTCTCCGAGGAAAGTTATCAGTTTGTGCTTTATTCTAATGATGTTAGTACATTTGGTGAGAGGGTCTGTTTTTAGGCCAGATGTGAAACCATTATTTCTTCTCAGGAAACATAAGCCAAAGATGCCTCCTAGGTTCTTAGAGATCAATCTGTATGGCTAGACAGACACCTTTCCCCCTTAGCTTATGGAAAACAAGTTCTGAGCGCTCAGGCAGAGTGGCTGCCCCTTGACAGGTTGTGCTGGCCTCGTAGAACGCTGCTACACAGCCACATCTGATGCATTTAAAAAGTAACTCAGTTTTGAGTGTCATAATGCAAAGAGAAACAATGCATTGATTTTTCCAGTTTCAGTTTGATTGTATTATAAAATATCTAGTTTCTTCGCTGTTTCAGACTAATTCAGACTGCCCGTAATACCAAATCTTGCTTTTTACTAATTCTTCAAGGTTTTATAGGAGGCAGAACTAGTACAAAGGAAAGGATGATTTAAAATGGCAGATTTGGGAGAATAAGAATAACAATTATTATTATTATAATTATTGTTATTGTTATTACAACCAACACTACCCATAACAGTAGTTTTCCAACAGTAATGATCAGTGCTTTCTGGCCATAAAGTAGTTGCCTCTGATCATGTGAGCTATACCTGGGAATATTTAAGTAGAGTCTGGGTGATTAGGTGAATGATGGAAGTCCAGACTTGATCGATATTTTCCAAAGTGTGTTCCATGGAATATTAGTACGTTGAGATGCTCCATTAAAAAGAAAATCAAATTAGTATGGGAAAACCTGTGCCACACTGTGCCCTCTACTGTAATAATTAATCTAAAATTAATATAATTATTTAACCCATGCAACAGGCAAGAAATAGTTAAAGGATGTAGTAGTTGTTTGATTTTTTGTGTGTGTGTGTAATAAATATATCCATTAATTAGAATTTCCTGGAAAGGTCTTTATTGCTGGGATTGCTGCCGTTTTAAGGCAAGCCACACCTTTTGCATATTAAATACAATTGATTTTGTTACTTGTCCCACAGCCCTGGCATAATAGTAATTTTAAAAAAAGTAGGAATTGGGAAAACATCCAGGAGAATGGAATTTTTTGTTAGGCAGTGGACAGTTTTTTTTCCTTCTAATAACATTTCTTCTCGAAGTGTACATTTTCCCCCAACTCTTTTGGGACAAGATGCATAAGCCATCCCAGAGTTGTATAAGCGGAACATGGAGAATGAACTGCTCCTTGGGGCTTACCTTAGCGGGAAGAGAGTAGGGAAGTATCAGTGAGACCTGACAAAAGGGGGAGGTTACAAAGATCCAGCTGAGGGAGCTGGTATTGGCTAGGAGGCCACACTCTGCGTCCTCTTAACCTCTTCTTTCATGACATTCCTTCTCCCTTAAAGTCCACTTCCTCCTCCTCTTTACTCTCAGCTTTCTTCTCTATTTCTCATCTAGGAAATTGTTTTGTTTTTCTTTAAGACCAAGCACGAAACTAATATCATTGCCTCTGTGAAGATTTCCCCAGGCTTATATTCCTATCCTGTAACATTGTGTACCTACCTTTACTACTTGACTACTCGTGCTGTATTGGACATACGTTTATCTCTTAATGCAGTTAATGCAATAGGAAAGGTCTTTCTCTAATTGGGATAGGCAGGAATCCAGATCCCACAAAATTGTGTTTCCATGTTTGCTCTCTCATAGTCAAAGTTTGCGTTTACAAAATAAAATGCTTCCAACTTTTTATCAGGTTCTTTATAAAATTCTATTTTTTTTCTCATAACATCTGTTAAGAAGTGACTGAGGTCTTTTACTAAAGATCTTTATTGAAGGTCTTTTCTGTATCCCAGAATCTAGTCATAAAAATATGTTAATTCTGTATCTTTTATTAGAGGAATATTCATTTGCCATAAGTAGGCCGAACACTGAGGTCTCAGTGGACTCTTAAGTCTCCTTACCTGTTCTAGTTCAGGGATTTTTAACTACAAACTGAGCCACGAGGCTAGAAGTAACACATGAGAGAATGTTAAGCTACCCACTGTTTATCTGTCCTCCACATTTCCCAGCCTCAGGGTTACTAAAACACCTCTGTTTGCAGTTCATCCTCCGTTGGCCTCGTCCTTCTTTCTCAGAAATTCTCCTGGACACTTAAACCCAGGGACACCAAACATTTACAGTTCCTTGGGGAGGGAAAAATTGTGTGTAGACTGGATTTAGAGAGCCCTATATCACAGAAAAATGCTCAGCCTGTGGCATACACATTATCTAAATAAACCGCATTCCTGTCTCCAAAATTTGAGTGTGTTTCTTTGCCTAGTTTGTACGATTCTGCTGATCTGACCTTATTTCTGCTCTCTTTGGATAGCAGGTCCTGTAAAACAAAGGACTTACAAGTGATGTCCAAGACACTTTGTTTTGCCAGTCAGGTAGATCATCTGTCTCCACCACCCATTTTTCTTATTCCTCCTACTATTCATTTTCCCATATTGTGAAGAGGGTTCAAACATTGAGGTTAGACAGACCTAGATTTGAATCCAAAGTGTACCCTTTAATAGAGATTTCTCCTTGGGAAACTTATCACTAAATCTTTCTAAATCTCTCCCAGTTCTGTATTTCTCAACTATTAAATTAATATAATCATAATGACGTAGTACAGCTTGGCCCATAATAGGTTCTCAATGAATGGTAACTTCCTTCACCTTTTAGTTTCTGTCCATCTGCACGTGTATCCTATTTCAAAGCCTAGCTTTAACTCCATCTCCTCCTTGAAGCCTTTGCTGATGAATTCAACCCACATTTCCATTATTTCTTCTCAAATTGCTTTTGCACATATTTTCCTGTGCTCCACAAATAACCCTTCATTATACTTGGCTGACATCCATGATCAAATCTTGTTTAGTCCTTTCCCTTTGTCTTGATTGTCCAACTGGTATGCAGCTTGAGGGTATGGAGGCTTTTCCTTCTGCATTTCCCATAGAGCTAGGAACACAATAGGCAGCCAGCACCTACTTCTTTTAATTGTCAACTCATTTATTTTTGTTATAAACCAGTATAAGAAAATGAAGACAACTAAATTTAACAATTTATTAATAAATGTTTAAAAGGCACTGGCTATAGAGACATAGGGAAACCCCCAAATGAGTAAGAAGTTTTGATGCAGAACAAAAAAAATGAGTACAGAATAACTACTATAATGTCACTTGAGCAATAGAAACACAGGACATCCAAAAGATGGAAAAAAATACATCTGGTTTGGAAAATTAGAAACGATGAATGACATGGTTTCCATTACAATGGTCACTGTCTATTAATTTTATCCATCTCTAGTCCAACGGCTTCATCATCAAATGCAACTGCAAAACTGCACTAAATTCATCTGGAAATGGAGGGGAGGGCCCCAGCCTTGTGTGCATCAGCAGGGCATTCCTTCCGTCCCACTTGGAATCCAGGTACTTAATTCTAATGGTTCCTAATGACAGGGGCTTCCCCTCACCCAGCGTATTTCTTTAAAAGTAAATCTCATAATGCAAGGATATTTGTATATAAATTTGGAAGTACATATGTTTTAATTTTTAAAAAGCTAACAGATGTATGGAGTGGAAAACTAAAGAGTACACTTATCATCTGTGATCATTCTAGTGCCTGTGCAGACGCATTTAACATTCCTCCCTCCACATGTCTCTGACCCAACACATGACTCTGTGAGCACTTGCGCCCTTATCTCCCACATCAGCCTCTGTTCAGTTACCTTTCAGTATCATTCACACTACACACATTCTTGTACCGTGCAACATAAATCTTTTTCCTGTCTCAACAAAAAGTGCTTGGTGTAATCAGACACCACCAGCTCCAGCCATAGTTTGCTGATCTCTTCCTCTTTCTTTCTCCTTTTCTTTTAAATTTTAAACTTCTAGGGATTAAATTAACTTTTGCCATATTGTTCCCACGAATAATTCTTGCCTCCCCTTTGAAGATAAACCATAACTTCTTCCCTCTTTTTTATTGAGTTAAGGGAAAAAAAGATTTGAAAAGATTTGTAATTAAACTTATTACTCGCTTCAATAATCTATCATGAATCACTCTTTAACAAATTTGACATCTGTAATAAAACTTCGCTTTTACATACTCCTTTATGTCAGCCCAGATCTTTTAATATTCTTAGTGAGGAAACCAAAATAATCATAGACTCTTTGTCAGTACAATTAGCATAAATACCATGAATAATTTGAAAACATCTACACTTTAAACTTCACTGTGCTCTACTTTTTCTTAGCATTTCCAGTTTTCTTTATAGGGGAGAAATAAACCAGTATGTTACCCTTTTCTTGAGTCTAATGTAAAATTCTGTTTCTGCATATCTAAATACATATCTGACTCAACCCCTTAGAAACCTTACCCACATCTTTATCTCCTTGCCCATTCACTAGCTTCCCCACACTCTAAAGTTAAAAAGAATTATGAGTGTAAGCCAAGAGAATGCTGGGCTGCGGAAGTGTGTGATTTGAAGATGTTGATGATAAGCCCGGAGAATTACAACTACCCTCTTTAACAAGAATGTCATGTGCTTTCCTTTCCACCCACAAAATCCCACTGACAATTTAGAGGAATAATATTTTATTTGGGTCTGTGTATTAGTGTGGCAATGTGTTGTAATGGAGCAAGTATGTTCAATATATGAGGCAATTCAATTTTTAAAAATATTTAGTTCAAGTACTTTGGGAAAAATTGACTCACTTCAGATACTATAAAATTATTCAAATCTCACTATCTAAGACAAAAGAGGATTAGTTCAGGGTCTGGAGAACAAGGGTTGTTAAGAGATTACTTAAAATACAGGTGAGATAACTTCTTGAGCAATATTTAGGATACTTGGACTATAGCAGCCTTTGTTCAAATAAATGTAAGTGCTACTTTACATAATAGGTAGTTATTACATAGAATACAGTACCTAAAGTAGAAGGAAAATTGCTTCAAAATAGATTTAATTATATTCACCAGTTTGAATTTATACCAGGGAGGACCACTCCTCCAGTCTATAAAAGTGTCTTCCTGCCCTCCCTCCTCCAGTTTTATTGTGAGAAAAAAAGATACTAAACTAAACTTAACAGTGGTTAAATCCTGCAATTTATTTTTTGTATTTTCAGTTAGTTATTAAAAGATTTGCTAATAATTCTTGCCCTATTTGTTCTGTCTTTATGGAATGTTCCATAAAGATGGGTGTTTAATTTTTCATAAGAATCTTTGAGTTTATAAACAAAATATTTTTAAGCTCTATCTAAAATTAGGGTGGCTTTGAACTTTGTAATAGCTGTACGATGTCCATATGGGAGTTTATAAACAAAGTCAGTCAGGTGTCATGTAGAGTTTGAGTCCTTCAGTAAACATGCATGATACTCAGATTTTCTTTTCTTCTTGCTTCCAAGTGGAGTGGAAATGGTCAGCAACTATGCACCAGGCACACTGGTAGATGCATAGAGGCATAGCAAATGGGTGGAAGACACAGTTTCTCCCCACAAGAGCATCCAGTCTATTAAAGAGAAGACTCAGAGCACATGTGCATGATGATCCTGCAATAGATCAGGCATCCAAACAGAATTAGGAGGGAGAAGAATGTTTGAAGTAAAGTAGTCAGAAAGACTGTGGAGGAGGGAGAAGTGAACCAGGTCAAGGAAGAAGGGTAGGGAGGAAACACTGGGAGGCAGGGCAGAGGGGAGCAGATGGGTGGAGCAGGGCTCCGGGAAAGCATACAGGCATGATTACCATGGATATGGGAATAGTGCAAAGAGCCCTGTACTGGAAGTCAGAAGTAAAAAATATTTAATGTTTCTGAAATTCTGCTGCTTCCTCTCTAACATGGAATAATTACACCTAGTTTGCATATCTTACAAGGGAGTTGATGACTCAAAAAATATAATACTTGTGAAAGTGCCTTGTACATTGCAAATCCAAGTTTTATTATTGTGTTCATCATTGCTGCATTTGTGACTGTGTATGTAGGGGACAGTGTTGGAGAGAAGAAGAGGGGACCTGAGAAGGCCATAGTGAGTGGAAAGGAGATTAGACCTCCTTTAGGAGATAGAGTTAGCCACAGGAAGAATTATGCAGTTCAATTAAATGTTAAAATATCTCCTGATGTTGTGATAGGTAATAGCGCTGGAGGAAAAGGACACATAGGCTCTGCCTGCCTTGATCTTATGATCTCTTCCCCAGAACCCTGTCCTGTGCCAAACCTATTGAATCTTCATGACTCCAGTATGACCACTTTCTAAAATATTGTTTTAATTATGGCTTCTTGAAGATTTAAACATATTGGAATAAATGATTAAATGTTGTCACATTAAAATGCCATGTGCTGGGAAAATAAGCTTTTTCATGAGGCAGGAAGAGGTTTACAATAGTGTTTGAGAAATATTAGTTTGTTGTGGGTGTAAGGAGCATACTACTGAGGTGTGGCAAAGACATTTACTGTTTCCAAAGTATCTGAGTGCTCCTCCGGGTATCCCAGGTTTTTCCCAACAAGCAACGTCATGTTACTGGTTCTGGTCCATGGCCCAGGAACAGACATGTTTCACTTCCACACAATGCATATAGGAGTCAGAGCCTGAGCCCCCAGCTCCCCTTTTCCTTATTATGGCAGCACTGAAAGGGTCTGGTTGAGACAGCAGAGCCCCAAGATAGAAAGAGCTTGTATCTCCGAGTTACTTCATGTTCGAAGCTGCTTTGGAGAGATGCTTGGAACTACAGCAGACTCCGTGTGAGCATGAGATCTATTTTGGCTTAAACCGCTGAGTCCTATCCTGCCTCTTGCAGTACGATAGACCGTGACCATCAGACCTGCTAATGGCAGCAATATGATTGTAGGGGTGAGATAATACAGGCTTAGAATTGGGAAAGGCTTTGAATGTTCGCCTTACAATTCCCAGTCACATAATATCATTCCGTTCAACCCCTCATCCATTAATAGAAAGCTGCAGATTGAAAACCAGTATAATGCATTTTTGTTAGTTTTTTCAAGATTATATACAAAGAAGTAAATATGTAAAAATGAACATAGCAAACAACTGAGGACTAAATCCCAAGGACAGTTGTTTGGTGCATTAGATTGTGTGCATTGAGAAGAGATGTGTTAGATATCTGCACTTGGATATTTCACTGCCATTTTCTCAAGTCCAGGTTCTCTTCCGATGCCAGAACCACCCAGAAATGACTCTAACATCTACCGCCATGTATGTGGGCTTTGTTTACTCTATGAGTGCTTTCTCAATGAAGAGAGGCGTTTCAGTTAGTCCCAGTAGCCATGTCACTGTTGACACCCTGATATTATATAGGAATGATTTGGTGAGCTTTAGCCTCTGGAGCCAAGCACATGTTATTAGGAAACAACTTCAGCAATTGGCTCTGAACTGGTCATGTTCTGGGTATCTTGTTATCTCTCAAGGGCCCTGTAATTAAAGCAGGTGTGTGTCCTCTTACATTAGAGATGTGGCACCTGTAAACATTGTAGTAAGCTCTAGCAGGAGGCACAAATGACCCCTAGATTCAGTAATTATGAAGCCAGTGGGAGTGTTTGATTAGGGAAGAGTGTCCAAATGGGCAAATATATCCCAAAGTGATGAGTTTAGAGCAGGGATGTCAATCTTTTGGCTTCCCTGGGCCACATTGGAAGAAGAATTGTCTTGGGCCACACATAAAATATGCTAAGCACTGATGATAGCTGATGAGCTAAAAAAAAAAAGGGTCCGTGCTTAATTTTCATAATGTGCTAAGAAAGTGTATGAGTGTGTGTTGAGCCGTGCTCAAAGCCGTCCTGGGGCCCATGCAGCCCGCGGGTCGCAGGTTGGACGGGCTTGGTTCAGAGGATACATCCTAACTGAGCCAGAAAGGGTTTGAAACACAATCCCAAAGACACACACTCTCCTTTTCTCCCCTTTTTCTTCCTGTCTTTCTGTCCGTCCTTCCTTTTTTATTCCTGCCCATCCTCCTTCCCTCCCTCCTTCTGGCTCCTCCCCGTCCTCTCTTTTCTCCCCTTCCTTCTCTCTCTCTCTCTCTCTCTATCTCTTTCTCTTTCCCACTTTGCCCCCTCCAACTTCCTTCTCCGTAAAGAGACCAGAGCAGGATTTTAATTTACATATTTTTCCAATATTCAATGTCACAAGAAAGATCTTCCTATATTTTAATAGCTAATTTTGAAATAATAAAGTGGCCCTGTATTGTTTCAGTGGCAGTTTTTGACCTTTTTATGTCTTAATCGGGTAAAGACCATAACTCTTGAAGACCGCAGGAACCTGAAAACAATTGAGGAGGAGGAAGAGCACGTTGAGGTGCAGAAGGGAGGAAAGAAGGTGTGACAAAGAGGAGGTGGAGAGGAGAGCCAGGGGAGCAGGGCGACGGTGTTTGCTCCAGGCAAATGAGGGAGGGGATAAAGACCTCCCTCTAAATGTATGTGTGTTTTTGCAAAGGTAATTCCACATAAATAGTATGCAGTATTAATTGCTATGCTCAATATATATGATGACTTTTGAAAGAGCAGTTTTAGGTTTATAGCAAAATTGGGAGGAAGGTACAGAAATCTTCCCCTACACCCCCTGTGCCCACACATGCACAGCCTCCCCCATGATCAGCACCCCGCCACACCAGAGCGCCATATTTATTACCATTGATGAGCCTACAAGGACGTATTATAATTGCCCAAAGTCTATAGTTTTACGTTCGAGTTCACTCTAGGTGTTACACGTTCTATGGTGTGGGGCAAATGTGTAATGACACGTACCTATCATTACAGTGTCGTACAGAATATTTTCACTGCCCTAAAAACCCTCTGTGCTTTGCCTTTTCATCACCCAGCACCCACCTGCCCAAGCCCCTGGCAACCACGGATCCTTTTACTGTCTCCATCGTCTTGCCCTTTCCAGAAAATCATTGGAATCATACAGTGTGTAGTGTTTTCAGGTTGTCTTCTTTCTCTCAGTAATATGCATTTAAGATTCCTCCATGTCTTTTCATGGCTTGATAGCTCATACTTACTTTTTAAGGGGAACACAGAATGATCTTAAGTTATTCTAGAGCAAGAAATATGTAGTAGTTGACATTGGTGCCCCTGCCCACATTCCCTTGATGCGCTCTGCCCTCATGAGCAACCCCTATGCATGCCGATGGCTTCCCACCTCCAGCTTCTCTCCGTTTCTTTACTTCAGGGCTTTCTCTTAAGCATTAGCTGGTTTAGCCCTGATTGGGTTTAGCCTTGAAGAGTGTCAGGGCTGGGGCAACTCTCCACCGTAGACTGGATCAGAGGATAAATGTCCCAGCCTTCTAATTCTGCAGTGATATTTTCTGAGGTTCAATTCTTCTCAGTTCCTGAGGGACCCTAGAAGGAACACGCCTCAGGTGTCCAAAGTGATAATCAACTCAGAACTCACCTTTACTTGCTCTCCTTCCTTCCCTGACTCACTCTCCCTGCTCCTTCAATCCCGCTTCTGGACTCAGCTCCCTTGTCTCAGGTTTTGCTTGTGTAGGAATCCCAATTAAGATGCACTATTTTCCCCACAAAATGTTTTTCAAACTCAATGCCTGTGTTCATTTTATCTAATTTTCCTACTGTTTTTGGAATAAGTTGGGTTGAAATATGTTTATACAGACACACAGCTCCTAAAAGGATGGAAAACAGAATTATGGGACAATCTTTTCCCACTTCAAAATTGTTTTTAGTGGTCAGTCTAGATGCTTACTAGTGCTTTCTGAGTTATTATCAGAAGTGCTAATTGGTTAGTACACAGCACAGCTTATTATAGCATTACAGGAGGAAAATGCTAAAAATAATGTATTATTTTTATTTCCTTCTCCTCAGCCCTCACAACTATTGAGAACCGTTTAACCTCTAAGTTATTAAGAATTTATTTTTTTCCTTTAGAGATGACAATGCCTGATGATTTCTCTGTCCTTAGGGCAAGGGTAAATCTTGGTGTGCAGCCTGAACCAAACAGATAAATATAATTATTATTTCTGTATATTTGATGATGAAAGGGTTTGAGGCTCCACAGACTGATCTTTCTGTCGCCAACTGCATACTGCCGAAATTTTGATTAAAGGCTCACTGAAGTAGTTTATCAGTATTTGTTTGGTTTCAGGAAGTAAAATATGTGAGCTCAATATGAATGACAGACTCCATCCAACGAGAGCATTTGTTTCATCAGCCTGGGAAAGTCAGAATCCTTGCTGTAGATAATGTATGAGGGAGATATTTTTCCCTTCCCAGATTTGCATAGAGCTCAATAGTCCCCTGATTCCAGACACATTATGTTCTGTGGTAGCTTTCCTTCCCTCTATCTTCCTTTTGCAAATGTGAATGTACCAGAATACAGACATCATTTAAAAAATAATTTAAGCCCTTCAAATTCCCCTGTCTGGAAAATGTTTATACAATTTGTAACAGAGAAGCCCGGAGTGCTGCTGAAGACAGCCAAAATATTTTGCTGACTTTTTGAAGGGATCATTTCTAGGGAAAGGGGGAAAAAAATACTGATCTTGATAAACGGGGAAAAGAAAGAATAGAAAAGCAGGTTCTGATTTTTAAGCTTTCACATAATAAATAGTAAGCAAATATTTCAAGAAAAATTTTTTTTTAAATACCAAAATGGATGAGTAAAGGGAGATAGTTTTGAAATGCTCTTCAGTCTCTTGAGTCAAAGCAAACTCAACTTAGGAACACTATAATTAATGTGATGTTTTCTCTGTATGCGAGAAATAATGAGAGAGAGAGAGAGAAGGAGGAAAGAAGGCAGGAGTAGAGAGGAAGAAAAGAGAAAACACACACACACACACACACACACACACAGAACATGGTGGGGGTGGGGTGGGGGTGGGGGTATAGAAAAGACCTAAAAAAACCCCAAAACAAACAAAAAAAATCAAATCATATGTGAGCATTTCTAGAACCCTCTTGGTGATTATAGAAAGGTGATTTTATTTTTAGTACATACTCTCCTACCCTTAAATGGAAAGCATTAATTAATACAAATAAACATTTGATACATCTCAGCTATTTATATTTGTATATGAAATTTGAAGTATTTATCCTAATCAAGCCTTTTAACATTAAGAATTTTAAGTCTTTTCATTTTATCATTATTCTGATGATCCTGAACCTCTGTTATTATGTATGCATACACCACGTGCACAAGTGATTACAAAAACAAAACAAAATAGACATTAAAGAGAGATGCCTTCATTTCTCTCAGTGGATCAAAACCGAAAGAGGCAAAGATACTCACCATCTATTGTAACTTTGGTGGTTTTCCAAGTTGCGAGCTTTTGGTTCAGTCCTTTTAAACTAACACAAACACAACAACATACAGACCATTTAGGGTGAAGGCTGACAGTGTCTTTTCAGCTGATGGGACTTGAGAAAAAAAAAATAATGAAGACAATCTGCACAATGTGAATTAGAAGGAAAATATGGGTCTCTGCCTCTTAGATTTTCGGGCTTCTCTATATCTGTACTACAGTCTCTATAGTTTGAACTGGTGGCTTACATGTTCTTTTTTTCTCTTGTTTTCTCTCTTTCTCTTATATTTTTAAACACTGAAGTCCCTTCTATGTGTGGAAAAAGTACACAGTGAGGTACGTGAAATGTGCCAGAGTAATTCTGCAAGTGTGAGTTATTTGACAGAATAGTCTGTAGTGATTCAGGCCCAGTGTGTACCTCTGTATTAGGATACTTTAAAAGTGAATTTTTGATCTGATGGACCGTAGTAACTTCTTCCACAGCAAATATTTCTCAGATGCTGAATGATTGGGCCTCTGCTGCAGTTCTGTTTTATTGGGTAAACAATAGTCTGTACCAAGGCAAAAGTTATGGATGGCTCAGTGTACATGTTAGCTGCCTACAAATCTTTCCGTGATTTCATTGGAAACAATTACCGGAATATAGAGGCCAATGGGAGGGTCAGGGATTCCCTCTGGATAATTATAAGCTGTGCCACTTTACTTCTCAAGGTCTTTTGTTTTCCATTTTTCACTAGAATATAGCAACGGCTCAGAGATGTCCTGGTTGGAAGCTTGTTTAGCCAATGAGAAGGTTGAATCTCAGGGTGTTAAGTGGTTCTTCCTGGCCTTGGAGTTCTCTGGATGGAGAACTTGGCCTTAAAGGTAGATCTCCCTCTGTCTTCTGGGCGGCTGCTTTCTTTTCCACAGTACTCTTTATGGCAGGAGTAGAGCAGGAGGCATAGGCTTGGCATGAAGGAAAAGGGGACTAAACGAAACATTTAAATGTCAGCAACATTCAAGTTTGGTCACAGTTTGAGACCGGAAGAGGGAAAATCCATTTTCAGGAATTATTGGGTGTGGAGTGGTTGTGCTAAAAGGAAGAATTAGTACTTGTATTCAATAGCTGAAGTTCTAGGTTTGGCAATGTGGATGTAAAGGGTCTTCATTGCAACCACTGATATAAAACTAGCTGACAGTTCAATAATGTCACCAGGAATGGCCACAATTGTGTATTTTTAAAAATAAATTTCTTAAAAAGCAAAACAAATGTTCAGAACTGAGTTTGTTCTATAGGCTCACACTCAGGATGTTCAAGATGTGCTAGAATGGACCCTTATTAGAATTAATAAATTAAGAATTTCCCAAATTCTCCTTAGTTAAAAACATAAAAACTTCATCCTGCTTGCCTTTTATTTTGCCTATTTGTTCTTGCTGATGAAGTTACATCTGTAATACAGATTTTTTTTTATACAATAAGAAGTTAAATATTTATCAATACACTCCTATGTATAAGCCACTCAGCTTAGCATTGCTGGGTATAATAATATGAAAAAGATGTTACCCCTGATGTAGTAGTTTTTTATTCCTATCTTATAAAGTATCACAAATTTATCTGCTTAAATCAACTCCCATTTATTAGCTTCTGTAGGTCAGAAGTTTAGCTGGATGTGGCTGGTTTCTCTGCTCCGGGTTTCAGTAGGGTAAGATCAAGGTGTTAGCTGAGCTGTTTTTTTCTGAAGACTCTGGGAAAGAGTACACTTCCAAGGTCATCCTTGACAGAATTCAATTCTTTATGTTTGCAGAACTGAGGTCCTCATTTTTTCTTGTCATTTTTGCTGGAGGCTGCTCAGAACTTTCTAGAAGCAGCCTGTATTCCTTGCCAGGTGGCGCACTCTGTCTTCAAACCAGCAATGAGTATGTTTCATGTCTCAAATCCCCCTTGTATATTGATTCTCCAATTCCTCTCTCTGATGGGGAAAACATTCTGCCTTTAATGGGCTTTTACGATTAGGTCAGGCCCACCCAGATAATCTTTCTATCTTAATGTGAACTGATTTGGAACCTTAATTCCATTTGCAAAACCTTTTCACTGCAGTATTCAGATTAATGCTTGATTGAAAACTCATAGTGGTGGTGTATACATTAGGGCCCGAGAAACTTGGGGGTCCATTTTATAATTTTGCCTACAGTACCTACCATAAGGGAGATTAAAGTCCTTTAAGATAGATAATAAAACAAGGATATAAACAGATAGAATATAAGAAAAATTATAAGAGCCACAGGAGAGTGATAAAGCAGATGTGATAGGGGTTTAAAAGAGGGAAGAACCACTTTCACTTAGAAAAATCTAGAGAAGTTTCATGAAAAAAAACCTTGAGGGGTAGGCACTATTTTTTGTTTATGATGATTAGGAAAGGATGCTCCAGGCAGAGATAAGAGCACAAATGATGATACAGAATTGAGAAAGTGAAGCGTGTTGGGGAATGGTTAGCAGCACTCTATAATAATAGATAGAGCATAAAATACATTTGGAGTGGTGAGAAATGAAACTACAGAGGTACCTTCTATCTGGGAAGGACTTTGAATGCCAGGTAAATTAATTTGCCTCTAAATTGGTGGGAATGGACCATCACTAAAAAGTATCGAACATGGGAAAGATGTGATGGAAATTATACTTGGAAAGTTTGACAGCAGAGCAGGAAAAAGTTGGAATTGGTGTGGGTGGGTATCCAGGAAGTATTTCTAGGAGTAGGCTAGAAGGTAATGAGGACACCGGTTCCACTAGGGAAAGAGAAGATGGAGGAAAGAGAATGGATGAACGTTGTGATAGAGTCTATAAACTTGAGAACAGATTGGAAACATGGAGGAAAAGTAATGGAAATTAACTCGATTTTGAGCCAGCTCTCATAAGCAGAGACAGGGACACCAGAATGATTTGTTTTGGAAAGAAAATGCATTGTGATACGTTGTTCGTGGCACAGTTTATATGGAATCATTGTTGAAAGTATCTTAGACTTCAGCAATAGAATGAGGCTCTCAGGAACAGGACACCAAGGCCATATTGGACAAGGGGCTAGTGGAAAGGACCTAACTGGGCTCTAAGGTGGCCATGAATGGGCCAAATATGGAATTAAAATGAATCCAGTCATGGCAAAAGAAGTATGCTGAACACCCGGAGATACTCGGGGTCTCAAACAATCAGTTGAAGGATTCAGTAACCATAGACATGGGGTATATAGTCTAGTCCCCAAGTAGAAAGGGTTAGTAAAACCCGGTTAGGATACAAGGGATCCAGTCACTTCTTGGAAAACTGATGCACTGTTCAGAAACTAGTCATAAAGTCGTCCAGCCATGTAGTGACATCAGTTAGCGGAGGCACAAATCTGACAGCCTCCAGTTTCCAAGAGCTCACTGTGGACACACTGGAAGTAAAACGAGTGTCAATTCCATGGGCTAGATAATATGGATATAGTAATATATATTAGCCACCTTGGAAATGAATGGCATAGTCTATGAGGTGGGGATGTTACTATCGTATTTACAATAAAAAGGGATAGACAAGGCAAAGACTATTATTTAATACACTGACTTTCAGAGGACAGTCAGTCAATTTTCTGACAGGCAGGTGAGAATATGGTTCTGTCCCTTAGAAAAGTAATAATGATTCAATATTCCATAGAATTTTGAGAGAAGGCAGGAATGAAATTTTAGATATATGACAAGGGTGTTGAGGAAATTGCTATAAACTCTTCAGTAAATGTTTAGTGGAGCCAGAAGAGATGTTCATGAAAAGGCAGGCTTGCTGGATTGTTTGCTTATTTTAAAGAATACAGTGACCCTGTTTGTAGATGAAAAAAAAGGATCCCGTACAACTACTAAAGATGAGGATTGAGGAGGCTTCAGATCCTGTGAAGCCTTGCGAGAGAAAGATAAAGCAACGAGATAGAGAGTAGTGATGCAGTTAGAAGGGTTCTCCTCTCTAGTGGGAGGAAAGGCTTAGGTTGTTCATAAAAGAATGTAGAACACATCATCCTCAATCATTAATGTGATCCATCTAAAAATAATTAATATCTCCTTCATAAACCTACTTTTGAAAATATGTGATGTTCCGTTCTTACTCTGTCATATTTGTGCCTCATATTAGGATTTAGGTTTCCACACTTTCTGTTTTCCACTGACCAGCACTTGTCTTCAGTAGGATGGACAATAAGGGTGGGAATGTCTTTAGAATTCCCACTCATACTTCCTTGACTATCTCACAGAATAAAGGAAGACAGAGGGCCCTGACACCAAGATCAGAATCCCAAATGTCAGTGTGAGCGATGTCAAGCCAGGAGGGAGGAGATAAGATGCCAGTTGGAAGATGTAGGAGAGGGTCAGCTGCCCGAGGAGACACAAAGCTAGAGAATGGAACATGGAACTAGTGCTGGAGGCAAGACTGAATCTGCAGGGACACGCCACAGCAGAGCTAGGGAAATGGTGAAATAAGGCATCACTGAAATGTTGAGTTAGTTTAAGGCAATCATTCAAATGCAGGACTTTATTACTGAATTTTTTTTTTCTAGCATGACATTGAAGATGTTTTTACCAAGTTATAGAAAGAAGTAGCAGGCTTTTTGAACATTCTCCAGGGCTTTTCATGCCCCAGTCTCTCCCCTCCTTTCTCTATGGGCATCTTTGCCTGTTCAACCAAAAATACCACCTTTCTCCCAACTTTTTCACACAGCTTCCATATTTGCTTGAAATAGCCTCCTGGTACCATCTTCCAAAACACTCGCTTTAGGCCATGAATTTCTGAAATCCCACCTCTTTCAGCAAATGTGTTGGAGAAATTAGGCAACTGTCTCCAACTTACTCCTCTAATTCTAAACAAGACACCATGGCATCCCCTCTACCCTGCATCCTCCAAAGGCGCTCCACCTTTTGTTGTGTGTGATGTTAAGAGTCTTTGTGAATATAACTTTAAAAAATATGTTCTAGTTTTACTCTACCTCATCAAAAGGTAATTTTCAATTTTACGTGCTTGAAACACACTTAAATGTCTTGATTTCTGATGAACCCGGTACAATGTAATATTTTATGCACTTTACTTACCTTGTATTTCTTGAGTGCTCACTATCTTTCCAGGGTGGGGATAGCAGTGGTGATGGTGGTGGTTGTAGGGGTGAGGAGAGTGTGGAGGTCTGGGTAGAGGAGATAATATTTACAAAAGCAGAGACATGCCTGGAGGAATTGCATGGTGGCTGGAGCACAAGTTGTATGGATGTGGGAGCCCTTTGGGTGTGTGGGCACTTCATCCAGCCCTGTCTTTCCAAAAGGAGCAAGATGTTGTTTGAGGTATTTGGAGGGTACTCTAAAGGTCTCTGAGCACTTAAAAGTGACTCTAATCTCTGTGAAGACAAGGTCTGAATTTTTTCTGAGTCCCACAGACTCTTAAGAGTTGGGCACTAATCAATAAAATTTCTTGCCAAATGAAATTAGGTTTAATCCATGTGAAGTGAGTGTAATGCAAGGGCAATGTTGTGGCTGCATTGTACAATAGGAAGGAGAGGCTAGATTCTGGAACAACTGATGAGCCACTGTGTACATTCAGGTAAGAAATGGGGAGATCACACGATTATGGGTAACTTATTTTTTGTTTGTCTTCAAATTTCTGATTATTTTGTGCATTTATTAAAATGAATATGAATTACATCTATCACTAAAAAACAAACTCATAGAACTTACTATGATATAAAATAGAAATGACTGACTAGCAGGACTTTGGAGTACTGGTAAAGAGAAGAGGACAGACTTGAGAGACATTTTAAAATACTAGACTTGAACATAGACAGGACCTCCTGCCACCACATGTGCCTCAGATTTATTGAGTTGGATTTTAATTGCTGAGTTCTTTTGAGGCTGTAAGATAATGCCAAGTCTCTGTGAGTGTAGCCATCAGGGGTGGTCTCTGTAATAGACATTTGTGAAATTGAGGACCTCATATAGGAAAGTGAAGTTCACAGGAAGGACCTCAACCAGGCTAGAAGAAGACTCATCTCTCTCTGAGCTCATCCTTTCAGGTCAGCCTTTTACTAGAAGCGATGGTGCTGGAACTTCTGGTACACAAGTCAGGAATAGGGAAAGACCACCTATCTCTGACAGCAATTTGGGAGCTAAGCAGGGACCATCTACCCCTGAAGGGCTACATACTAAAATTACTGTATTTCAGTTGCTTGTTATTTTCTGCATGTATTTATTTTCTCTCTATTATCCTTGCTTAGTGGAGTCTGAGCTGGGCTTTGGGGAACTGAAGAAAAAAGTTGTGCATCCATGTTGGGCTAAAACATGCAATGGGGTCCCTCTGCCTGGCCTTGGTTACAGTAATTAGCATGATTTCCCGAGGGGAAGATGAATCTCAGGGTGTAGGTTCCAGACATCCCTCCCGAGTGGTGATTCTCTGTGTCACTGTGAAGGATTGTGGTCTCATCTTTTTAAAGGCATCTGCATATAACTTGGTGACTGTTTAAGTCTGAAGGCAAGACCAGGAAAGAGAGAAGATTTGAGTATGATGTGCTTTTCTGTTTGCCAAGTTAGACGAAGGTACCATGGACTGAGATAAGGGATTCCTGGAGGGTGGGTTTTATGGGGAATGATTGTACTTGACTTTAGACACCAGAGGGTGAAGTGTCTGTGGTCTATCTAGGTGCAGTTATCTAGGAGGCAGCTAGATTTGGTTTAAATGTGAAGAAAGACAGAGTCAGGACCTAGACCTCAAGAAGTCATATCCAAATAGGGGATAATCATACCAGTTATATTACCTCTTGGCATTGTCATAAGAACAAAATCAATCACCAGAAGGCTATGGATTGATTCTGGAAGTACAATGGAATAATACATGCAAAAGTACAATAATATATGTTGCCGTTATTGAAAATAATAACCAGTAGTTCTGTGTATTGTGCTGTGATCTTCACATTCCCAAGGTGTATTATTATTATTACTCTTTCTGTTCTTAGGAGCACTTTTAATTATGTTATTGTCAGACCTAAAGCCAAGATTTATTTGGAGAACTCCTTTTTCCTTTTTTAGTAAGAAATTTTTAGTTTTTCCTGGGAGAGTTGCATTTAAGATGTAATGATTAAAGCTTAAATATAGTATGATCTCAATCTGACTAATGTCTGGTTCAATCTTTTTAAAAATTATTGTTCCTTAAAGCCTGGTAAGTTTTGTTTCTTTTTTCATACAGAACTGAGAAAACTACTCACATTTGGAATTAGAGGAAGGAAATAATTTCCTTTTAAACACCACAAAATCCCTGAATATTACTAATACTATGAAGCTTTTTTTCCACTCAGTTTATCTGGAGAAACCCTAATTTGCATATGTTTGCATCTATTTGCACGTGCAATTCAAGTGACTCCCAGCTCAAAGTATATAAGACGAAACAAATTAACTCTTTGTTTTAACCTGCTGCGATTCTTGTCTAACACTATGTGGTAGATTTGGACTTGTTAAGCATCTTATATAAAATGGAAATGAATTTAAGAAGTGTGGAGGTGGGCATTGAGGGTACCATCTTGGCTTCAGAGGTAAGAATGAGAAGCCACAAGAGGCCTGGGAGAGTATCAGTATGGGCAAATATGTCCTCATGTATGGGCTTACAGAGCAGCCCCTAAATAAGCAAGGGAGATCCCAGAGCAGATTTTGAGAGAATTCCATCTGTAATTGGGGACTTAGAGCTAGTGGAGGCAAAGCTTGTCCTTGGTCTCCTATCCCTCGCTATTACTGCTCTCCTCATGGTATTATACTCCTGACTTTCTTTCCGTGATCCTCAGACATGTCTTAATCTATGCAAATCTGTATTGTAAAAAGATGGCATATCTTTATGTTATTACATGTTCACTATACACATTTTGGAAAAGAAGAAATCTCCCCTAAACTCTCTCCTTCTGGTTATTATTTATTTATCTACTTTTGGTGGCACATCCATCCAGCCTTAGGAAAATAAAATACTGGTACTTCGGAAACCAGTACATATATATGTTTTTTTCTGGGAGAAGGTGCTCCTTGGAGCCATACAATTAAACAGTAAAGGCAGCTGCTTCTTTGGCTTTTTGGGTGAAACTCTTAAGTCTGCATCATACAGTGCAGTAGCCACTTACCACACGTAGCCATTGGGCACATGAAATGTAGCTAAATCAATGTAAAGTACACACCAATTTTGAAGGCTTCCCATGAGAAAAAGAATGTACCATTTCTCAATAATTAAAATAATTGATAAGATACTGCAATGATAATATTTTGGATATATTGAATTAAGTAAAATATATTATTAAATATATTTTCTGCTTTTTCTTGCTGTTTTTTTCAAGTGTGGCTACTGAAAAATTTAAATTTACATATGTGACTCATATTTATGATTCACACATTTCTATTGGGCAGTGGTGCTCCAAGAGATACTTTTTCCTCTGCATTCTAAAGAGAAATCTTCAGCAAAAGCTAAGAGTATCTGCACTGTGTTCGGGAGCATTTGCTACCCATTATTGATGCTCTAGGTTATTTTTATTATTAATAATTTGAATATCAGATGTCTTAAAATCATTTTAATGTGCATTTTGTTTGCCTTACCTTTCTTTCTGTCCTGCCTGTTTCTACTATGATTCAATGCAGAGATAGGAGAAAGCCAGTGTCCTCAGCTTCAGGCCTATGCAGATGGACTGTAGTTGAAACAGCCTTTTCCTAATGACTGGTAAAAACTAGTTATGTTTTGTCATTTTTTTCACTTGGAATTTTGTCTCACTGAAACCTTGCTACTCGATTTAACCTACTTCTAGTAGGCAAATATCTACTGCCATGTTAGGTTATGCTATTTTGCTTAAATTAACTCTTAAATAATGTAGCATAGCAGATATAGGAGAATGGGTGGGGGAAAAAGTTTTCACTTTTTTTTTTTTTTTTTTTTTTAAATACAAGACTGATTTTATTATATTACCAGAGAAATAAGTTAGATTGCTCTGGCAGTCTCAATAAATCACACATGAAGTCGTCTTTTTTTTTTCCTAAATTAAATTTTTATTTAAATAAAAGTGTTATGTTTGTATTTGAGCTGACAGCTAAATCTGATAATTAGAGTGCATGAAGTTGGCTTTGATTGGCATTGTAATTGGATTGTCATTGGGCTGAGAACCTATTATCTTTGGATCATGCCCCATGAAATCTGTTGAAGAAACTTTCCTGCCAGTCATTAGAGCCACCATCTTGGCTTACAAATTAGGTTTGAAAGGCTTCTTACCACTGGGAATGTAATTTAAACCACTGTAATTGCACTCTCATTAATTAAAATTATATTAAAATTATGGTTCATTTTCTAAATATTTTTTTTGTATTTTATTAGACATACTTATTACTAAATGTTTAACAAATTACATAACAGTGCTTCGTAAAATTATGTTTCAGTGATAATCCATCTCTTCAGCACGTGCTACTCCGCATCAGTAGAATTAGTGTTAATCATTAAAAGATATACTATTTATGTTTTTCATTACAAGTTTCAGAAAGAAGCATTTACATTATTCCAACATGAACTGTGGGACTAGAAATGTCTACTGTAAACTGAGATCAGTCCCGCCGATAGTGAAACATGGATGGAGCTTTGCTGTAAGGAGATGTCATCTATTATGGTCACAGTCCTAACTGCCTTCATTTTTTTTTCTTTTCTAAAACAATAGAAGCCTGTACAAGAGAGAAGACTTTTTTTTTTTTTTTGATAGAAGATTAAGGAGGAAAAAAAAAGCACACACATGCCAAAATCTATGCTGCTCTTTATTCCTATTATTGTCTGCTAAAAGCAGATCAGAGCTGATTAAGACAGAAAAGGAGCTTGTGAGGGCTGAGAATAAGAATGAGGTGGGAGTTGGTGGGGTGAGGCTGGTCTCTTCCAGCTGGTGGAGAAGGGGATGTGCAATGCGCCTCTCCTTCCCATTGGTCCTTCTCTTAGTTCACAGAACCCTAGATACTCATGGGCAGATGCCCCCATCAAGTGTGTGGATATGAACTCGGAGGCATTCTTAGTGAGATACAGAACAAGGCCGAGATTCTTATGTTTGCTTCTCTTCTATTTTGTTCTTCACTTTTTCTTTTTGTGATGGATGTTGCGATTGTTTAGGAATATCTCCCCATCCCTCAATTTCTTGCTTCCAGAGAAGTTTGGAGTGATTGTTTGGCAACTTGGATAAAAACTTAAATGGGATTTAAAGTATAAGGCTAAGTTTTCAAATTTGTCCTCTTTATTTAATTAAATATCTGTGCCTTCCTGAGTATTCCCTCTCAGGTGCAGTTTTACATGGTACCTATTTCGATTGTTGTTTCTGTCTCTAGCTTCAGTATTTTGCTCAGTATCTGACAGATAATAGATGCTCAATAAATGTTGAATTGAGTTGAATTGAATTACAAATCTGCTTTCAAAAGATTCTAGGGTTAGCTAAAGCCAAATCCCAGGAGGCCTAAAGTATCTCACCTGTGAGTGACAAGGTATAGTTGATAAAGTAGTTTCATAATTTATTTTATTTACCATATGGTGAATACTGCTACCTAACTCCCTTTTATTAATAGATGAAGACACTGTGGCTCAGAGAACTGAGAGTTCAAGGTCACATGGTTACTGAATAAGTAGCAAAGCTGGAACTAAACTTCAGAACTTCTGTCTCTGAGCTCAGGGCTCTTTTCATTCTCCCACACTGCCTTCCATAAAAAAGGGACCAGGTCCCAAGGTGAAGGAGAACGTGGGAAGGCAGGCTCTCACTTTCTGTCTTACTGGTGGGAAAGAAGTTGAAAGACCCTTAGTATTATGGATACAATTCCTGAAGAATATTAGGGCTTGTGACCCTTTGATTTCCTTTCGAGGAATATGTTCTTAAGAAGCAATCATATGATGAGTTATTTAATTACAGCCAACTTTTATTGGCTGCTCAGAATGAGCCAGGCACAGTACTCAGTACTTTACATATATTTTCTCGCTTAAGGCTCAGAGCAATCTGACGAGCTGTTTTTACAGTTACTCTCCCCTGAAACAGATGGCGAAACGAGGCAGGGGAGGATTTTGTAAAATATGTCCAAGTGTCCAAGTTACATGGCTATTTAGGATTTGGACCCACGTCTGAACCTAGAGCTCTTTCTCTCCACGGATCTGCTCATGGCTCAGTCATTGCAGTGATGCTTACAGCAGAGAAAGCTTGGAAGCAGCCTAAAAGCTTGACAATAGGGAATTTGTTCAGAATAAGATTTCTTTACAAACTGTACAAATGATGTATATAATGAATATCAAAAGATGATTATGATAAAATTGAAATCTATAAAATACTGTCATCCCGCTTTATAAGCATATGTCCATGGAAAAATATCGAGAGGGATTATAGCTCATTTTTTTTCTTGCTCTTCATCTGTATTTTCTATTTTTTCTTACAATGAGCATACATAATTGTGAAAAAGAATTTTTTTTTTTAGCTAATGTACATAATTGGGGAGTTGTTTAGAATTTCTGAAGCTCTCAAATAGCATCAACAAATTTTCAAAAGGTTTGTTCCCAAGCAAAGAATGACTGTTTCTTCTAAAGAACTGCTTTCTTCTTCCATTACTTCTGCCGTTCACTTCTGGGCAGGACCCTTGTTTCCTCCTCACTGGCCCTGAGTGGGGCCTTGGAGCTGGACGGGGCATCCGGGCGAGGGAAGCTCGTGGTGGGGCTGGGCCTGAAATGCGCGCCATGGTTCTTGCAATGTATCAGAACCTGTATCAGAGTCATGTCCATTTTCAATATGATAGCATGGCCTTTGGAAAGGAACTGTGACAGCCAAATTTTGGGTAGCCTCTTTCTCTCACAAGGGAGACCCCCAACAGCTTTCAGA
Organism: Lyroderma lyra; assembly: GCA_004026885.1. Classification (NCBI taxonomy): domain Eukaryota; kingdom Metazoa; phylum Chordata; class Mammalia; order Chiroptera; family Megadermatidae; genus Lyroderma; species Lyroderma lyra. Next base: position 100,862 of record PVJL010004783.1, read on the forward strand.
AATAACGGAAAGACAGCTGAGGGGCTAAGCTCAGAGCAACAAGAGAGAGAAGAAAGACACCTTCCTCCTGAGGGCTGGAGAGTCCCTTATTGTCCTCATTTCACTCCCTGGGTGGGTAAACTATACGTCACAACAGGCCCCGTGAGGAGCCAGGAGAACAGGGCCAAGAAAGGATGAACTTCCCTGGTTGCAGTCAACCACAAACGGGCTCTTCGTTGGAACCTGACTCATATGCCCATGCAAGTGCCAGGGTTATATCTCCACCACCAAATCGGGCATTTGTTTGGGTCTAAGCCGTGGCTTGGGACCTGTGCAGGCTCTCAGACACTTTGGGGGACAGGGGGGTAAAGGGCACAACAAGGAAGCACTAGGCCCTCTATACTTTTCTTCATAGATTTGAAAGGTGAAATATTCAATTCAATCTCATTTGGGGGGAAAAGTGGGTTTCAGAGCTACAACACCATCTATAGAACTTCTGAGTATTTGGGGAGTAGGACACATGATATGTCAGCTTCCTTGTATGGCAGAATGAAAGCAAAAGGATGTTGCCCATAGAATGCAAGCCAGCATGCGACAGCTGGGTGTGGGAAGGGCGGAAGAGCTGGATAAGGAAGGAAAGGGCAAAGGATGAGACAAAAGAAACACCACATTTGCACAACCTTTATCCTCAACTGCTTATGTATTTGCAGTTGAGAAATGTCTAGAAATGTGGCCAAATAATTTATTGGCCCAATAGATTCCAAAATTTTGAAGACTTAAATGTTCTCAGGGAATATCAGTCATTTTAAACAATTGCTATTGTAATATAGCCACCATAAAATTATGTATATAATCACCATAAATCCCCCTGTGTGTGTGTGTGTGTAATATTTTGGTATTTCTAGACTTTAGGTGTGACTTTTCAATTTTCTTTTATTGGAGCTCACATTTCTGGTCTAAGACACTAGAATTCAGCTCCTCAACAAAATTCAACAATTCACCAGCTTTTATGCTGTATGACAAGAGGCAATTTAGCATAAAATTTAGGCTCTGGATGGAGCCAGACCTTCTGAATCTAGATCCCATTCTGCTATTTATTAGCTGTGTGACCTTGATTAAGTTTCATAAACTCTCTGTGCCTCAGTTTCCTCATCTACAAAATGGTGATGATGGTATTATAGTAGCACACTGACAGGATTTTTTTTTTTTTTTTTTTTTTTTTTGAGGATAACATGAATTGAAACCTGTGAAGTACTTAGAACCGTGCCTGGCACAGAGGAAGGTCCATAAATGTTAGCTGTCATTGTTGTTATCATTATTCTTCAATATTTATCAAGTATCAGATACTGGGGGAGTTGAAAGGGTGAAAAAGATGTAGTCCCCTTCTTCAAAAATCTTAGATTGCTATTTTTCTCTGTTTTATCCATTGTATTAGGTCGTATTACTGCTGTCACCAGTATCTTTCTATCAGAATTTCTGAGTTTCAAAGTTGTATCATTGAAAAAAAATAGGGAGTTCTCCTTATGGATTTTTTTTATTCCCTAGGAGAGATAGTTACCTCCTTCCTAAGCAAGTCAGGACCTAGCAATTCACTGCCTCCAAGGTGAAGCAGCCCCTACTTAGATAACCACAGTGGGATTCCAGTGAGATCCTTTGAGTATAGTAAAGGCCCTGTGCTCCCCTCTTGGTAAATGAAATCATTGATCTGTGTTTAAAACTAACTTATCTCGGGGTTGCCTATATCACCATTTATATTCTGTCAAGATAGGTGAGGATGCCCAGCTAAATGTATACCCACAGTGTCTGCACACACGCACAGAACCCCCCACACAGCTGGGAACTCAATTCAAATTTGAATGGTTTGTACAGAATGAATGTACTCTTTCCTGAGACCAAGAAAGAGAGTGGAATCTTTGCATTTTTTTATTTCAAATTTGTGTTAATACAGACATGAGCCTTTATTGGAAAAAGTTGAAAGCAATGTATATGAAACTTGGATTATATCCAACTTAAAAAAAATGAGTTCAGATGTTTTCTGTGTTGGTTTTTGCCTCACATGCAGATTGCACTGTTTGGTGAGAGGAATGATTAGTCATTTACAGGTTCATTACGTACTATGGTTGAACCTGACCTTCTCTTCCCCTGGGCTGGCTGGTGAGGGACCTTTCTCAGTAGGTCCAGCTGGCTAATATGGCCCTTATATGTACAAACCTATGTAGTACAGTCTGTTTCTCCAACTCTAATGCCACTCTCTTTGAGATCCTAATTTTACATATGGCAAGGAAGAGCCCACATGTCATTCATTTTTCAGTTCTTTGTACAAGATTTCTAAATGGGATGTCCATCCTCCATTCCACCTCCTACGACAAAAACGGCACATTGTTATTTAAAGCAAATGCTTTATAGATTAGTTGTTGAATGCGATATTCATCTCATGAATAACTAATAACATAAAATAAAGAACAATGAAAATGCAAATTATCTGCACATATACAGTGACAGTTAGCAGTACGAATAGCCCTCTTGAGTTCCTGCAAGGTAGGCAAAAGCCAGTCAAATTTCTGATTGTACCTAGTCCTTTGAGTTGCTGAGACAATATCAGAATTCATCTTTTAGGACTCATTACTGAGGCATGAAAAAAGAGATTGAAATCTGGTAGAATTTCAATTCTTTCGTTAGCATTATTAATAAACAAGAATTGGCAGGAGCTAAACTGATTGGCACATACATCTTGAATAACAGAAATAAATAAAGTTTCAGAATGTGAGGGAGGTTTGCTGCTAAAAGGATTTTGGGTAGAAATTAACACATGTATGAGGACAGCTTCAAATTTAACCAAACCTCAACTAAATCTAAGTAGCACTTTTAGGATGGAAGAGAGGGACAGGTGCGTGTCTCTATCTATGAAAGACATGCCTTGCTTTTATTTTGGGGAAGAGAATAGAAACAATGTTAGGGAAATGGAGGTGGGGAGTAGGTAACCACAGCTACGAAAAACCAGTCTAAAAGGACTTGCTAACGAGAGGACGTACTGTTCTAAGTATTAAACTGATCCCAGGCAACATTTTCTGGATTGCCTCCTAAAAAGACATGAATAGTAAATAAAAGGATCTTTGGCCTTTGAGAAATTTATAGAAATACACAGAACCATTTTTTAAAATGTTATGTGTACCTAGTGAATTAGTCCTGTAAGTTGATAAAAAATACCAACACCTACCAAAAGCATTGAAATTTTCTTTCCCATGCTCACCTGCTGCTTTTTTCCAGTTTATGTGCCCCTCATATACACTGTACATTTGGGAAATGTATTCAGTGTAAATTGATGCGGAAAGACTGGGTTTCATTTCTTTGACAGTCAAACCAGGAGAGGACATGTAGCCTTGGGTTTTAGTTGCAGTTTGCCCTGTATCAATCTTGATAAGCATCCATCACAATAGTCATGCAATGAAATGTGAGCAATGGACATGTGAACAACACGGGATCTGCATTTTTATGAGACATTAAATTGCATTCAAGTCTTTTTCTTTCCTGGTGTAAGAGAAAAATGAAAACCAAAGGCTCTAGAGGACCATTTAAACGCAACAGGGCCCACAGATGGCTGACCCAGATAACTGATAGCATGCCATTACAGCCACACTTTGTGTGGTGAGCTCTGGCAACTCTGAGCCCCCTGGCTGCCCGCCACTAACTGCCAGGCTAAACTGTGTTTCCTGTGACCACTCTAAAGTTGTTAGCCTAATGGAGGGCTTCCTCACCCTACCCACCCACAGACCAGGCTTTGATATTTTCTTCTGAATCAACTCTTGAGAGATTCGCTACATTCAAGAACCCGTTGCACTCAAACTTCTGCCTTATTTCTACATGGCTTATATCAGTTTTCAATCATTTACACTCAAATATCCTTAATGACTCAGGTGAGTTAAACTCTTAGTCAATGCCAAGTCAGCCCAAAGCAAGCAAGCCATTTCTTAACAGTGCCTTATTTATTTCAAAAATGCAGGGAAAATTTACACTGTACCCCATAATATGTTTGTGTTATAATGTCTTAAAGTACTTAACCATCCCTGGCTGCCATGACTGCTGAATTTTGGAAAGTAAGTGATGTTTAAACATGGTCCCCAAACCAGCAGTATCAACATTATCTGGGAACTTGTCAGAAATTTATATTCTCAGGTACCTACTTACCGAATCAGAAACCCTGGGGGTGGAGCATAGCTACCTGATTTTGAACAAGCTCTCTAGGTGATTCACATGCACAATAAAGTTGGAGAGCTATAATCAAGGTACTGTGCTATGTTAATCCTGGGGCTTTGAGATTCTGAATATGGGTCCTCTCAGGTATACCATTTCCAAATTGAAGAAGCATAGATATTTGTTTGCAGCAGAGATTCTTCAGCTATTTTTTGAAAGGTTCATTCACACGTGGTCATTCAATTGACCATTGCACAAATATTTACTGAGCACTTACCATGCAGACGCTCTCTTGTGCATTGGATATACAAGAGTGGACACAACCATGATGGAGTTTAAGTATCACCGAGGGAGATAGCCAATAAGCAAGTATATAGAATGATATCAAGTGATAATAAGTGCAATGGAGAAAAATAAAGCAGAGTATAAGGATCGAGAGTGTCTGATTAGGATTATTCTTATAATAGGTTGGTCAGGAAAGGCATATCTAAAGAGGCAGCTTTTGAGCAGACACCAATTTAGAATATTTAAACCTAGATACTTGGAGTATTTCTTGTCTTCTCTATCTGGGCTGTAGGTCAATGAGGGTCATTCTCTCAGGCCCACTTGGTGCTGAAGGGCCCTTTTATAGGAAAAAGTGATTTTAACTCTTTTGGTGAATATTCTACCTGGTGGTTATCTCTGAGTATGTCTACTGGTCAAGGGATTAGGCATTGAGTCCTAGCTCCAACTAGAATTCCATGTCTTTCTCATCTTCCCACACAAAAACTTGGAATGCAGTTTACAGTGTTTCACAGATAACCTTGAAGCTACCTTCATTTATATATAGAGTCAAGAAAATCACTTAAATGTTTGTGCTTTACGTAGTAGAATATATTTTTTGCCCTTGCCTTGCAAGTACTCTAGGTACAACACTGTGTCAGGACAAGGTGGCAAATCCTGGATTGAAAAGAACCACAATGGAGGTCAAGGTGATAGATTCAATCCCTATTTGTGGCAGTCACTGTTTCCCTTTAAAATCACAACCCTCCCTAGAGTGAGTCTTTTGAAATAAATGTCATTAGTTGGAGGGGCATTGGACACAGAAGAAAAACCATTCTGACCAAAGGTAAAGCATGGCAAGTAAATGCACTGTTGACAGCAGATGAAGATGGAAATCATACAGTCTGTTGCCAGACATGAAGGAGTCTATGATTGAGATCAGAGAAGAAAAATTATTGCTCTTTCCTCAATCAATAGCCTTTTTTTAAAAAATGAAAATGTTCAAGGAAAACAGTAATTTACTATACTGAAGTATCACCAAAGGGTTTTTCTCTCTATGCTGTTGAAAATGCACAGAGGAGTTCACAGGAGAGACTCATTGAGTAGCAGTGGTGGTGGGATACCTGGGGTTTACCTGCCTTCAAAGCCCAGCAGAGGAAGGTCCATCATCCATGAGACCTACTCTGTTATCAAAAGCTTGAAGACAGTCATAAGGGCAGTCTTATAATTCCCACATGAATGTCTAACGATTTCCACAGAAAGAGCAAGAAGGGAGTTACAATTGTCCTCATTTCCACTGGAGACAGAAAACGGCTGACCAGACGTACCATTTTAAATGGGACAGAAAACAAGGGTACTGTCCCATTTCAAATAGTACATATGGTCAGCCTACTGACACCTTGAATTTAGCCCATTGAGATGAGGCTGACCGTGCATACTGTTTGAAATGGGACAGTACTATTGTTTTCTGTCCCATTTAAAATGGTATATCCGGTCAGCCTTGACAGAAAAAGTATCCTGATTTGTGTTTTGATCCACTTCTCTTCTTTTCCCCCTTTTCATTCACGTGCTTCCCTTCTCACTGCTATTTCCCCTGCCTTTTGTTTCTCTGGTTTATCACGCGCTCCCTGATCCTCCCATCCTTTGATGCAGTATGAAGTTTGAAGCCTCCAACATATAACCTCCACTTTGGAATGTCTTTGGAGTTGTGTGAATAAATGTGTTGAGAAGGAGTAGATGGTTCCTTAGGTAATTCTTGCAGACAGAACTGCAATCCAATTCTGGATCTGCAGTCAAACCATCTACAGAGATAAACATCACCAGCAAATTTATATTTATGGGAGCAATTGTCCTTCACCCTCAACCCAACATTGAACTTGAAAAACTTCCTGGCTTTATTACATGTAGAATTGGCTTTTAATGCTTTGAGGTATGTGTAGGTAAGTGAGAATGTAGCTGATAAATGTGCTTGCATTCTTGTATCCATTGGTGACCCAATTTTCTATGCAGTCAATTTGAATGTAGAAAAAGGAATAATGATGGGGAATGAAATAGTTACTGTCATGAAAATGAATAAAATAATCTGACAAGACTCAAAATTTGGGAGCGATTTGAGGCCAAGCAAGTCTCTTTCAAAGAGACTTTAATACAATCGGAGGAGAAAAATTATCTCTCATTTTTCTATATATTGGTAATAAGAACATAACATTTTCCAATCTGAAATGCTCTTCCTTGTGTATGGGGCTCTGGGAGTCAGGGATGCAAAACTGTTCTTTCTGGTTATCTTCATATGAAACTCAGCGCTGGGGTTCAGGTGGAGGGCATCTGAAGTATTGTGAGAAAGCAGCGGCATGGAAATCTCTCATTGCACCAGCAACGGACTTTTTCCCAGACACAGAGGTAGAAAATTTCAAATTTCCCCCACCCTACCCTGTACTCTTGTGGAATTTAAGAAATTCCTGCTTCGCTTTCTACACAGACCCTGGTGTAGTTCATGCTGGTGCCAAATTCGACACAAGGGGGCACCGAAGTGCTACAGATTTTGCCCTGGGACCTTTACACACAAACTCCCATCAAAAGAGAAGGCCAGGCCACTGGGCCTTCAGGAGCATGCTTCTTCCCAAGTTTATTCGGCAGAGGCGTTCCATGGTGGTTGGAATCATAGAACATTACCCACAGTTTGTTTGCCCAAGCGTCCATCTTGGTGCCAGTTTGAAAGTACTCCACTATGGTGGTTGAAGCACCATATTAAGCTCCTTTTTTTTTTTTTTCTCCTTTAATTAATTCAGCACTTGTATGGTGTTTTTTTTGGTTGTCGTTCTGTTCTGTTTTGTGTTTTTTGTTTTTGTTTTTTGTTTGTTTTTGTGTTTTTTAGAAAGTGATACAAAAATCCATTTGAGAGGAAACCCTCAATTTAAATAATAACAGTCACTTTCTAACAATGCATTTCAAATATCGGTGTCCTGAATGTATTCTTAACAAGGAAATTATTTTTCTTTTTAATTTGTCTGTTTGCCAAAGGAGACAGTCATTTGTTGATTTGTTTTCTGTGCATTGTCTTTCTTCTTTACCTGAAAAGCAAAGCACTGACAGAGTTCTTGTCACAATCTGAAGAACCATGGGATAATTCATGGGGCAACAATGAAGTTATATGTTAGTTTCTCTCACTTAAAAGAAGATGGGGAATTTGACTATTGATTTCAAATTTTCTCTGTCTGGGCTAGGAGAGCTTGCATTTTATTAAATGCAGTCAATTTGTGGTGAAATATTCTTTTTATTTTTCAAGATATTGTTGATTTACTGTGGAATGGATGGAAAATAAGGCTATACCTGCTGAGTGCTGAAGAGAAACGTTTATTTGCTTTATTGATTTGGTTCATTTTTGTGAGATGTTTTCTATGTATTTTTCATTTGGCTACAAAAATACTCAGAAACTATTCTAGCTGCTGTATTGCTCCAGTGTCCTGGAGAATAGCACCGAAAGGAAAGTCTGGAATTTGGGAATGATTCCTTTGATTGAGAAGCCTGTTGTTCAGGGAAGCTCTGTCCCTTAGCTATGGACAGGTGTAACTACAGCCTTTATACTTTTCAGTGATCATGATTGGTTAAGTTCTCTTGTAGTTTCAGAAAATGAATGAAATAAAAGTTTTGGCTTCCAAACTAGGACCCTCAGTTTATTAAGTAAGAAGGCTGGCTGGTCATTCACAAGTAGTGACCTCCATGCAAAACATGCTAGGCTTTCAAAAATGATCCTTCTGGGCTTGACTACTTTATTTTCTATCAGAGGTGAACGCTTTCTCTCTATAGAGAAAATGATGGTACCACTTCTGATTGAAAAATTATTCATTCATTAAGAAGATAGTCTCCTTAAAAGCCATTTAATTATGATAAGCAAGAAGAGTGACAAATCCATAGTGTTAAGTGGGAAAGTACAAGGCTGTCCAGAAAGTATCCAGCCATGTAACTGTTCTCATTATATTGACAATGGCTGGATTTTTTCCAGACAGCCCTCGTATAATAACACACATGCTATCTACAGTATGTAAAATGTATGTGTGTTTGGGAACTAGAAGATGTGGAATAAATGATAACATTTCTTTTGTAGCGTTGGAATAATAGATGGCTTAAATTTTTTTTATTCTGTTAATTTTATGATATTGTGTATGGGGAAAAGTACATTGGATACTTTTGTACAATGGTGACTCCTTTACATGATTGGAACCAGTTATCTCATAATTTTCAGGCTTTCTGAGTAAAAACCCTTTGAGTGTCAAATTTTTTCGAGTGATACCTGATTTCATTGGAGATGACCACTTCCACGTCCTTTATAGACAGGGACTGAGATTTTTAGATGTTGACTGGAAAGGTGAAATAACTTTTGTTGAAATTTGAATTATGGGTACTATCCTACTTTTGACAAAATACTCCGGATTTACTGGCATTTTTTATTTCTTCATCAGGTAGAGGAAATAAACATGGTAATTTCTAAATTATACTAAAAATAGTATACTTACCTATACTAAAAATAGCATAGTTTAAGCTATATAATAAAATACCATTAACTGAATGACCTGTTGCAATGATATATATTAAAGAAAAACTTTATTCTTACATGTGCGGATTTAAGAACATATATGCATATAGCTAGAAGAAAAACACTGTACCTAGTTTTTTAGGAAAAAAGTTTTATTGTACAATTAATTCATATACATATGCGGTCAGTTAACTCTCTTCAGCTTTTAGTTATGCATAGAAGGATAGCTAAAGCTAGCAGATCCAACCCACTTCATTTCCTACATGTGCCCAAAGGCACTGATGCTGGATTTTGGCAGAGAAAATAAATTCAAATGTAAGAGGATGTAGTCATGTTGATTTCCAGACCAGAGGAAGAAGTTAAAGAAGTAACTTTGTTTTAGATAGAGGTGGGTGGGAGAGACGTTCGCACTCTGTGAAGTAATGTTGGGAGTTTAAATCATTTTCTAGGAGCCTTTCCAAATTTAATTATTTTGGCGCTCAGTGTTTCAAATTTCAAATAATTCCAGTTATCTAGATTTCCATACAGGCATATGGGCCCCTGTTTACTGCAATTTACAACTGTCCTTGTTGGGGGAAGGAAGTTTCAAAGATGGGGTTCATTTCTGTGGTGGTTGTGGTTGTTTTCATTGTACACTTTTCCAGGCAGTGTTGATGAAAGCAGCCCGGGAAACGTTGCTTACCATTGGCTAAGAAACCAATACTTAAAGGTGAGCTTTTGGGTGGCAGAGCAGGAGGTGGTGAAAGAAATATATAAGAAAGTAATCTTGGAACAAAAGCTTTGCCAATTTGTCAATTCTTGTGCTGTTAAAAAAAATGAAAAATAAAGATTTGATAATCTTGGATTCCCAGAGCAATACATTTCTACTTCCATCGCTGCATTTCACCCTGAAGAGCAATTTGTCCACCTCCATTATGTTTCTTATTTATATTCACGTATGGGTAGGTATTTCTTTACATTCAGCTGTCTCTTATTATGTACCGAAGGCATGTGTACTTTTCCAGTCTTGTTGCGTTGTTGATGGTTGGGAAATCCCCATGTTTCAATGAAAATGTAACTGGTGTAGAATATTTTTCCCATTTGATTTAAATTTTCCTGATGAAGCTTATCATGGGTGCTGTGTTCAGGTCATGCTCTCTTCTGTTTGTGGCTCCTTTTCTCTTTCAAAATCATAAGAAACAGGTTAAGAAATATTTGGGAAACATTTTGTTTGGGACTTACGTGGTCTTAAAAGCATTTCTTTCAAATTAACTCATATTTAACTACCTAAAAAATTATCACCCAACGTTTCTTGTTTCTGTTTTTTTTTTAAAGTAGGTAACTTAGACTCCCTTCTATTTTTTTCTCATTTAAAAGTGTGTGTGTGTGTTTTTTTTCTTTTGAATGAGAATTTTCACTGATGGGAGAATACTGAATCCTCTTTCCCAAATATGCAGATAAAAACGGGAAATGAACGATTCACTAAACTTCACTTCCATCCAGCTGTCTTGTTATTCTGCCATCATAACCTTACTCCGTGCTACGTGTGACTGTATGGATGTGTGTCTGTCTGTCTGTTTACAGGCCTACGTTCTAACCCTCCAGTCCTAAATAGAAATTGGTTAGGTCGATTCTGGGATGGTGGGTGGGTATGCAGGTGTGGCTTCTGCCAGTCATCAAGATACTCAGTTATCTTTACAGGTACACATGTTTTGGGATGGAATGTAGGACTCTAATGACAGATGACACCTGCCCACAAATTCCTGTGACCGATAAAAGGAGTGGCTGCTCTTTAGGGACTATACTTGAGGTCTCACAGCAAATCTGACATTATTCCATGCCACTTGGAGAAGGAACGTGGTTTGTGTTGATTTCAGAAATTATTTTTCCCATTTCTCCAAAGTGCTCTGCTGTGTAGTGTTCCTGGAGACATTCCTCTTTGCCTGCAGCACTGACTGCCTTTAAGTGGTAAGAAAAAGTGATCCCCACACATAGAAGTTAGTAAACCAAAGGTGATTTGCGACTGTAGTGTAAATGTGTTATTAAAATTCATTTCTTATATGATGAGTCATATCTGATTTCAGGAAGTTGATTTTATCAACCAGAATCAGCAATAACTTTCTGTCCACAGTTCACTGCTATGCAGACACATTCTCTTTCAAATACATTTTTCTCTTAATACTGGGAATATTATCTGATATCGGTATGTGAGTGACATACTTCAAATCCCATCTGCTGATCTACCTTCAAATACTCCGGTGTCCTCCTTGTTTCTCATTTTTTACTGTTCAGGCCCTCCACAGAACATTATTGTCCCAGCAGACCTTTTATCCAAGGACTGTTGATCACAGCCCAAGAGCTGTCATCCTATTTGCATTCTGTGGATGCATCATTATTCACAACATTTGATGTCCATAAAAACACATTAAAACTATTTCCTTGAGCAAAAATAATCAGCTCTCTGCTGTACATATCATTTGTATACTCAAATTGTAAAATGTAAATTGATATATAAGAAAATGGCCCATTAACTTTTTCATTAATGACAATAATACATTTTGTACACCAGCAGCAGGGAGATTTTGCCTTTACTTTAGCAACCTGAAGGGTAAATGGGGCCTTCCTGCTTTTCCTTTTTTAATTTCATAAAAATGAGGGGTGTCGTCAAGCAGAGATTCTTTTAAGTATTTTTATTTGGCTTAAAATATGAAACTTCGGATTTATTATAAAATTGAAACTACCCTAATATGCAGGGTGCTTTTCTTTTAAAGAAAAATAATTATTTGCTATTTGAATATGCCCAAGAACACAAGTTTTCACCATAGGTAACATGTAATTGTCTTAAAATGTTTATTGTATTTTCAGTTAGATGTTTCCAGATTACATTTAAAATATTGTCAAGAGTATAAAATGTTTTTAAAAACCATCTCTTGTGGCCAGATAACTTTCATGAAATGTAAATGTACAATCAATTTGAACATACTGAATATAACTTTTTGTTATGAGATGTGGACATTTTAATTTAATTCTATTTCATCAGGATGTGCTTTGATTTCTTTTTGTTAGAACTTAGCGCATGCTTTTTATACAAGTGAATATTGAATTAATCATTTTTTCAGATATTAATAATAGTCATATTCTTTCACGGTACAGGATTTAACTCCTATAGTGCCTACATGACCCGTTGTCAAGCTGCAGCATTTGATTAAAACATAGATTAATAATTTGCCTATCACAGATACATCATGCACTAACAGATAAAGAGCATCTGATATTAACTGAGAAATAAAATCGGCCTTCAGTAAATTGCGTAGAAAAATTACACAGTACATTTAAATTACCATTTGCTTAGCAACATGCCCTTGTAGTCATTCCAGTGGGGCTATAAAATGATCGATTTACTTTAATTTTCTACTGAATCCTGAAAAAAAAATGGCTATCAGTAACCTATCCCTTCATCATAGCATGCTGATTCACTCTGTGTATTAAATTTACTGGCAAGGAGCAAGACGTTAACAAAAAGTAACAGATAATGTGAACATTTCATGCATAATCTGTAATATGAGATATGTATTAATAGGGAAATTATGATGCATTCAATTATTCTGAAATGCCTTCCAGAGATGTTTTGATTTGGCTGCGCTCTGATAGTAGCGACACAGCGGGGAGCATCTCAAGAGATGAATAACCTAATCTCCTAATCTCAAAATGGGCACTATTCACAGCTAGCCTGGGAGAGGCTGGTGGAAGAAACCACACTTCACAGCCACAGCCACTAAGAACAACTCAACAAAAAACAACCACCCATACAACAGCAAAATAACCAGCACCCCAGCGGGCCACCCTGCCACCAAACCTTTTAAAAATAAAGAAATGAAATGCACATCTCTAATGAATGCTTTTTTGTCCCCTGTTATCACACAGGGTTAGATTCTAATCTGAGAGGCACCTTCCGCTCTTCTCTGCAAAACTTACAGGACAAAAGGCTATAAAAATGATTACACTTGCATTAGTGCTGTTAGGACTGCGGTATTTATGAGACATTAGGTATGCACAAGAACCTTTACTAATTTGCCACGTTGCATGCACACCTGGAGTGATCTGCCCCACGTATATGTTTTCTTTTTCCCTCTCCCTTAATGTCCAAAGAAAACCTACCACAACAGAAAATGTTCAGTTTGTATCATAAGCCCCATGTTTTATAAGGCTATCTGGGTGTAATTAAGCAGCTACGTTTACTTCTTCATGTGGGGAACAATGGTCTGGCTCCTTTGAGAGGTCAAGCAGGATTTATTTTGTTGTGTACAGAGTCAAAGCACGGGAGCCGGCTGTCAAGCTAGTAACTGGCCATTCCTTTGCCATTTATGTGGCTCTGGCTGTGTAAGAGCAGGGCTGTGTTTTTTTCCTTTCCTGGTGTACTTCCTTTTTTTTTTTTTTTTCCATGGGATCATTGCTACAAAACTATTAGTTAATACTCCACTGTAAGGAAAATAAGTTCTGAGGAAAATATGCTAGGCATGTATGCCTTCCCCACCCCCAAATTACTTGATTGCAGCAGGCTCAGTTTTTGATTAATGCAATTTTGCATAAGGTAATATTACACGAGTGTATTACTTTTCAGTAATTATTCAATGGAGTTAATATGGCAGACTTCTTGAAGAAAAATTAGAACCGTGGTGTCTCATTTCTCTAAATCCCCTGCACTGTTCAGTAGGGTAACAATAATAATTATGTATAAATAAATAAGTTTCTTTTATCAATGTGCACTTAGGCTGGAAATAACGGGCAGCCTCATCCCAATCAGAACACTAACGGTTGTACTTTTTAATTAGCAGTGTTCCGAGGGGCAGAAATGATTTTAGGTGCAGTTTTGTTATGCTGCAGTTTGGGAGAGTGACACAGTGATTTGTTATAACAAGGATCTTTGCAGTTTAATCATCATGTGAAATTATGTGTGCTATTTTGCTTTCGCTTTCCCCTGCACCTTTGGGTTTGAGCCACTCCAAAACGGAGGACAGGCAGAGCTTGTGGACTCCCTTTCCTAAAGCAATTTTCTCTTTTCTAGGTCTGATTTCACGTGAGCATCATTTGAAACTCCAGCAAGATGTGGTTCTATTTAACTAGCCCTTGCTTACAGAGGTCCCATGCCTACTATTATATTTCCTTACCATGATACATACTTTGCAGTACATTTTTCTCACTAATCATGGTTTAGCAAACAAGGAAGGAGAGGGCCCCATTTTATGAAACTTTCTGATGAGTGATGTTCAGTTTATTTCAGTCTTTAGTATACTAGAATGTACAATTGCTCTGAAGATAAATAAAAGATTCAGCCGGGTGCCACTGGAGAGCCGAGCAGCATGTCTTTGGCACTGCTTGAGACTTATCTGATTTGGATTTGTATACCTCATGGGGAATGGCAAAATATTGGAACAGACGGCTTGATATTTCCGAAGAATATAGTGGGCTTTATTAGCACCAGTTTCGTTCCCTGACTGACGGCTTTTTCAAATTTTTTATCTTATTAATCCGTGCTACTGTATGTAAATGTTATTCCTTTCTGCATAAGGGAGGCAACCAGCGATTTGTAATAAATGCTTATGAGTGCCTGAGGCTGCACTTAAACTTTAAAACATCTATTATTAAGTTGCAAAAAAACACTGTAATGGCCAATAGTGACCTCATAGGAATTTTAAACTGTGGTCTGCTCTTCTGCATTAAAAACAACAACAACAAAAAAAATTGCCTCAAGTTAGAATTATGAGCAATGCTATTTTAACAGCTGCATTTTGATTATTAAAGTGTGTTTTACAACTGAATTACAATGCTTTTATGGACTCAAGGTATAAGATTTAAAAAGGTCATTAAACATAGTCGGGTTTTGTCACAGTAGGTGTCATTGTATACAATGGACACTACACAATCTATTTTATGTCACCACACTTAGGAATTAAAATAGCATGCAGGAGCATTTTAGTTTGTTTAACCATGTAGATAACTATAGTTCTCTCAAGGATTTTTGACAGTTTGCAGTCTGAGATGACTACTTTCATTATTATTTTATTAATTTGACAAGAAGCCCTACAGATTTTCTGTGTATCACTGATCCATTTGTCCCAGAAATAATTAAAAATGCCAGCCTGGAGCAACAGACAACAGAAACACTCTGGCAAATCAATGTTCAAAAATGCATTGCTTGTACTGTAGCCAACTCTCTAGTCCTGTACCATTTCTGCATTTTCTCAATACAATTGTGTATGGACTCACTGACAATCGGTATTGACCCGTGGTGTAGCTTTTCCAAATGCAAGACCTTTCAATTGATTTATCGGTTATGTCAGATGCTGGATACTATATGCAGTGTTTACATCTCTTGCTCCACAAACACAGGGTGAAGTTGCCGTTCCCAGGGCTGCCTCTGCCATACACAGCTCGCCAGGTGGTAACTGTAAACTTGAGTTTGCCTTGCCTGTGCCCTGCCTGTTAGCCACTTATACGTAAATCTTTAATTTTCTTTTCACTCATTTGGCGTGGTGTTATGCTTGTGATGAGCTAGAGTCTGTGCCATCCGTGGAACTGATTTCTGGGTGCCTGACTGTTGATGAGGACTCGGGGATGGAGGTGTGATAAGGAGTATAGAATCCTCAAAATATTTGACAAAATGTCACAAAGGATTGTATTTGCATGTAGTACCGTGGGTAGGACATAATGATTAGTGTGCAGTGCGTCGCTGGCACTGCATATCCGAGCTCATGCAGATAACATGTCTGCTGTACAGCTTTGAATATTGTATATGTACTTTGAACATATCTATGACTAGCAAAGCTGTCATTCTGTTGAAAAATGTAGCTGCACGAATGACAATACTGGTTTAATTTTTTTTTTTTAAGAAGAGGACATCTTCTAAATAATTATTATCATGCTAATAACATTTGAATTCTTTTGTGTATAATTAAGATCTGCCTGTCTAAGCATGAAATAGGGTTGAAATCCTGAATAAGTATGCTATCCTAAACCTATTTAGTAAATCAGTTTTAATTTGGCTTTCTTTAGGTTAGATTATAACAATAGCATGCTGTATACAAAAATCCACAATTCCTGGCTGTAAACAATCTTGGAAATATTTCATACTCAGCAAAGCTTCCCACAAAATTAAAGAATCCCCTCTTATAAATGTGAAGTGCTGAATCAAAAATAATGATTCAATAATTATAGACATCATACATTTGAAAAGTTAATATTAACTCTTTATATCTCAGAATGATAAATAGCCAAGCTGTTTTATATTTCGACCTCTTTGGCTTTGGCATGTGATTTTTTTTTCTCTTATGTAATAAAAAAAATTAATTTGAGATTCCTATTCCACCTACTCCTGAAAGAACTCGAGCAGCAAACAGGATAAAACATAGTGAAAAATAAGCCATTTAGGGATAAAACATAACAGGTTATGTAATTTAATGATCACAAACTGTTTTGGAATATATCATGTCTTTTTGTTCTCATAAAATAAGAATATCTGTTGTTGGTGTTCGGTTATTTTTTTTTCTTCTGTAATTTCATGGCTAATACCTAGCCAAGCAATTATGCTAAAAGAAATTATCTTTGTCATTTTGCAAGGGTTATTCTTTATTTTCAGGGTACTTATGGCTTCTAGAACCCAGCAGATTCACTCTTTCCCGTCCTGACTGTAACCATTTGCATGCTGTGATTTATAAGGTTATTGGAAAACACCCCCATTTATCAATTATGAGAGCGCACAGACTGCTCCAGAGCAGCTCAGACAGCCTCCCTGGCAAGTGACATGTCTAAGGCAGGTGGGAGGGGAAAAGAAGAGAAAACGGCAACAGGAGGAAAGTGGGAGTACACAGAACTGGTGGTCAGTGGTGCTTCTGCTTTTGCTTTCTGCCAGGCACTAGCTGCCCCCACAGCTTCCCTGGGATCGTGCACACAGGCCCCTGCATTTGATTTCTCCATCCACATTTTGGGTCCTCACACTGTTTTTCTATGAGTCTGTATTTGTTTTCCAGTTGTCAGCAAATCTCTTCCGAGTGTCTGTGCTCTGTGTTCGCCGTGCTTGAGGGCCTAGAGCTGTGTAAAGTCCCATGAGGAATATAGAGGGAGTGATTATGAAACCTACTACTGTCCACTGTCACAGGCCAAACAAGATTATACAAAAGCTCCAATTAAAGGCAAATAGAAAAGACGATATAATGTGAGTGCTAACTAAATGAAATCATATTTCAAAAATGGTCTGCATCATAGAGTCTGACACGTCACAATTGCTTAATAAATGACAGTCAATAATAATACATTTTGATGAC
This sequence comes from Lyroderma lyra, assembly GCA_004026885.1. NCBI lineage: Eukaryota > Metazoa > Chordata > Mammalia > Chiroptera > Megadermatidae > Lyroderma > Lyroderma lyra. The sequence continues at coordinate 118,127 of PVJL010004783.1, forward strand.
GATGATCTTGATAACATTGATGCCAATAAGAACTTTAGCAGTTGTCACAGGGAAGGAGATTAGAATGGCACAAGCATTTCTATTAACACCACTTCTGAAACCCTCAGCATTCGAATGAGTTTTCCACAGTAGAAGCTGCTTTGATGGGACTTCCCCTAACACTTGCTACTCTTGTTCTTTCTCTATAGCTATTATTACACCCTAATCTACTACCAAATTTGCTGTTTACTGTTTTTTGTTTGTTTGTTTGTTTATATCTCTTCCCAGTTGAATGCCAGCTCCAAGAGGGCTGGGATCTTTGTTCTGTTTGTTGATGAACCCCAAGCTCTCTAAGTGTCTGGCACAGGGTAAATATTTCTTGAATGTGAGATGAATGACTGACTGATGGTTTGTCTAACTTCCCTGCCTCCTTCTGCTGTTTTCTAACCTCATTACTTAACTACTCCCATCTTGTATACCCTGGCGACAGCACACTTAGCAGCCATTGTGGCCATGCTTTCTCTAAAGAGTCCACAGGAGAAGAGAGAAAGATTTCTCTGCACCCTGTGTGACCGATGACAACTGTGTGGCTGCAGTAAGCTTCTGGGAACAGCTGGGAGATCCAGTTACAACCTATTGATCTGTTTACACATTGAAGCCAGTCTCTCCAGGTGAGCTTTTTCCTGAGATACTCACTTACCTGACCAATTCCCTCAAGTAAGCACAGTGGTTAAGAGAATAGGCAGCTCTGGGTTTGATTTTCTTCCCTCCCCATCTCCATGCCAGGCTAACCCAAGGCACATTCTTGGCCTCCCTAAGCTCTACTTTTCTTATTTATAGAATGGAGCTAATAAAGGTACTTGCCTCCTGGGTGTTTGTGAAGAATTAAATGAAATGCTCTATGAACTCTGCACAATGCTGGCTAAGCTAGCGCTCGGTAAATGGTAGCCAATGAAATCATACCACCACTAATTATTATTAGTTTATGATTATTGTTATTGTTTATTTTGGCAGCAGTTCCTTATGCTGTGTTAAAATATGGTTGACATTGTAATCTGTGTTTTACACATTCTCTCTCTTTATTATCTACTCACTTTTCCTTTGTTATTTTTTCTCCTATTTTTTCAGGGGTTTAAATTATTAGAAGGATTTATTTTAAAAAGAACCTTAAGTAACTAGTTGAGGATAATATACAGAGATTCAAAATTATACTTACTTTAGAATTAAGAAAGCGTTATTTTCTCCCATCATGCTTATTAGTGGAAAGGGAGTAGGGTAGTGAGATTTTGATGAAGGACAGTGGAGAGAGGAAGGTAAAGGAAGAAGTAATTCTAAACCACTCACTACCTCGCTCTCATTTTAATTTCTAGGCGCTCGAATCACTAAACCTAATTGTGTGTTTTTTTAATATAACCCAATTTTTCCCTGCTACCTGTATTTCCTTAGAAGTGATTATTATTTGTCAAATAATGAATTAGTTAGAAGAGGTTATATTTATACCTATATCTCCAAATAGAGAGAATAAATATCTTAAACTCAGAATTATTTTGCAGGAAGAGCTCTAAATATATAAAGATAATTAATTTTGAAAAAGAAATTGATATGGTAAAGTTGCACTAAACACATTATAAAACTGCAATAATTAAAATGACAATGATACTATCATAAGATGAAATAGACAGTTCAACTTAACAGAATATAAATATAGAAATTAAATTTAGTGTAAATACATAGTTAAAGGTGGCATTTCATTTCAATGGGAAAAGGATAAATAATTTAAAAATTGCATTGGAAATTTAAATATTTGGGAAAAAATCTAGCACTCTACCTCACACAATATATGAACATACATTGATGATCAATTAAAAATCTATGTGTAAAAAATAAATCCAGAAGAAATAACTAGATGTAAGACATGTTACCAATTTACATCTCAGTGTAGGGGAAGCCATTTTAGTATAAAAGCAAAAACAGGAGATGTAGAGAAAAATTAAATAGGTTTGTTGGTATAAATATTAAATTATTATTCATGCAAAAAATTAAAAGGCAAAAACCTCAGGTAAATAATTGGAACATTGACAAAAGATAGTGTTAATATTTTAAAAGCAATTCTTAAAAATCAGTAAGAGAATAATTCTGCTGGGAATATGTGTCCATAAACTCAACTATTTTTTTTTTTTTTTGGTCTTCTTGGAAGCCTTCAAAAAATAACATGAAGAAGGAGAAGGAAAGCAAAAACCTAGCTGAAATTTTTGTAGTACTGGAATACAGACTCTTGAATGTTTGTAAGAAATGTGTTCTGATAGGAATCATTTTTGAAAATATGGAGTTAAGAGAATGAATAGCACTAGGTTCCATAACACTCCAATACAAATACACTTCCTGTAGTCAAGAACATACCCTGGCGGACAATAGCTGGATTCCTTGTCTGCAAAGGGGTTCACAGATGAAGGGAGAGGTGACAACCTTCTTTCCCTGAGAGCTGACCACGGTCGGAACCGCCTAAGGAGGCAGGAGAGCCACGAAGGATTATGCATGCAAGCCACACTGGTAGCAAGGAGCCTGGCTTTATTCGAGAAGAGGTTCTTGTGAAGACTAACCAGCCTGGGCCATACCTGCTTCCTCCACATTTACAGCAACTTCTCACAACACAGCTCTTCCAGAAAACCCAACTCATACCGTATAGATAAAAACACAAAATGGATACAGCATCTATAAAAGATGAAACTTTAAAAGGAGGAAAAGAGCGCCATCTTTCATTGACCAAAAAAATTCATCAGAACAATGTTGCTGCAACAGATGAAAATTGTGAATAAATGTGATGTCATTAATTTGTTTTTAAATAATCTCTTTAAAAACTAAAGCAGAAATCCAAGAATGCAGGCAAGATGGTAAGGCGGTAGGAAGAATGAAAAGTGAGCTGGAATAACTTGGGAAAAACATTGAAGGAAAATAATAAAATACAGACAAAAAGGTGAAATGGAGGGCACCATGAGGCCAAGAGACACTGTGGAGGTGATGTTGAAGACACACAGGATAGAAACAAGACAAGTGAATGAGATGAAATGTAAATGTAAAAAGGGGTAAAAGGGATCAGAAGAACATGGTAGAAATTAGAAGACATGAAGAAGAGACCCACACTATATCTGTTTGGATTCCTTATAGAAGAAAACACAGTACTAATGAAATGAAACAACTATTTAGGGATACAATTTAAGATCATTTTCCTGAAAGGAAAGAACGAATGTACCTGTTGAATGGTCACCAGTGCCAGGAAAACTGTTTCAGTCAACACCAACAACAGTCCAGCAAAGTTACAAGGCTTGAGCCACTCATTAGGCCAAAAAGATCAAGTCATTTTTAAGAGATTAAAAATCAGGCTGGCCACAGATTTTTCCACAACAATCTTCAATCCCCAGACATAATACAGTTAAATCTGCAAGATACTTACTGGAAGAAAGGATGAATGAAGTATTTTATAGCTAGTCACACTTTCCTTCTAATATAAAAACTATAAACTGTTTTTTCTGTCTGGCTTATTTCACTAAGCATGATGATCTCCAGGTTCATCCATTTTGTTGCAAATGGCAATATTTCATCTTTTCTTACAGCTGAGTAATATTCCATTGTGTATATGTACCACAGCTTCTTTATCCAGTCATCTGTTGCAGGGACCTTTGGTTGTTTCCATGTTTTGGCCACTGTGAACAGTGCTGCA
>PVJL010004784.1:0-121784 GCA_004026885.1 Lyroderma lyra
TCACAACAAGCTGGGAATTACATCCTTTAAAAGAACTTAAAATTAGAATGAAAGCTTTAGATATCAATCTTAACATGTACAACTTGGGTACCTAATCTTTTAAAATGCATTTAAGAAACAATTTAACAAAAATGTTTTCATTTTATTTATTTATTTTGGGTAGTTCCCTGGCTGGGAATCGAACCCAGGCCAAGGCATTGAGAGCACTGAAGCCTAACCACTACACCACCAGGGAACCCCCACAAAAATGTTTTTAAATCCATGTATTAACTTGATCTAGGTTATAGTTCTATCATAAAAACAAATTGGTGGGGGTCATAGGACTCCAAAGCCAGACACTTTCCATTGTGCCAGTTGCTTCTTAGTAATTCCTCTCTCTCAAACGAAAACTTGTACTCTCTCGTGGGTAGACCATGAATAGCTGTTGAATAATAACATGAATATGTGAGAAATATTTATTTTTTGAATGATTAAATAAATAAATCTAAAATTATATTTTGACTTACAGTTAAAATCAGGTGAAAATAGTTGATGGTTCTTTTATTTTTCTACCAGCACTCACATTTATAAACATTTACTAAGATTCATTGTGTCAAGGGTCAGAAACAACCTTATAAAAAAGTGAAGGGACTCAGAAGTACAAATTGGCAGTTACAAAATAGTCGTGGGGATGTAAAATAGAGCACAGGGAATATAGTTAATAATATTGTAATAAATATGTATCATGGCAGGTGGGTACTAGACTTAATTGGGGTGATTGCTTTGTAAGTTATGTAACTGCTATACTGTACACCTGAAATATTGAATATCAACTATAATTGAAAAAGTAAAAAGTAAAAGAAACAGCCTCATGAGAAGCCATAGAATGGGATATTTCCCAGGGAGGGTACCTTGCTCTGCAGAGAGTGTTGAGTGAGATGAGATAGCTACCAACCTGGAATACCTCCAAACAAGAATGATAGAATCCTTTTAAATTCAAGGTAATGGGGAGGTACTAAGAATAGTAGAATACGGTTTTCATGGCATTTGGCAAAGACATCTAAAGATTCCTTCTAATTCTTTTCTCAGCTTTTATTACTGAAGAAGTTGAACTTCTGGATAGACTGAAAAGAATGCTGACTCAGAAATGAGGTTAGAGGAATCTTAATTTCCATTCTAATGCCACCATTCTTTTTTATTCTAATGAACTCACTTCTAATATGAATGGGATTCTCCTCAGCTTTCTTTATGGATAATACAGGGTCTAAATTTTTATAAAAGTAGAAGAAAAAAAAATCCAGCAATGGAGGTTTGGTGCCTTCTAATTCAAAAGCATAGTTAAACATATTTATATCAGATGCATGGAGCTCAGTAACCCAGGCAAATGCCAAACCTTTGCCTCCAAGAAGTGGATTCTCTCCACCAATTAGTATTTTCTGAGAACAGAAACATCATGTGTGGATATTGGCTGAGGATGGTTTCGAAGGAAGGGGTTGAGACTCAGGGATTTAAAGGTAGATTAGAAAATGGCGCTGTTTGGTTGGGGGAATGGTGCAAAACTAGGGAGTTGGATAGAAAGCACAACCCTGGCACTTCTCCATTTTTCTGAGGGTTCCCCCTGCCTAGAATATTCTCTTTCACATCCCTTTCTCTTTCTTTCCTCAAAAACCCTCTACTAACAGAAAGAAATGGTGTTTTTCATTTCAAAATTCTATTCATCTTCAATGAGTGATTTTCAAGAATGATTGCTGGGACACACACAAATAATGATGGCTTTTAAATCTCAATATTACCAGTCATTACTTATTTGCTCTATGCTGACAGTTTATTTTGTACCCAATGAAACAAGGAAGAAAATAGACATTTTCACCAATCATTTCTCAAGTATTTTATCATTTAGGATAAACCCCATCTCCTTAGGTAAATGAAACACTGTTGAGGTCCTGCATACATGTACAAACATAGGTAAATATATCTTTCTCTTTAGCATCACTCTTAGAATATAATAATACATGAAGACAACTATTGGAGTCTCATTCATGAATGGGTGATGGTAACCACAAAGAGTCCCAAAGTGCTCAGATTTTAGAATATATATAATTTGTCATGGGATTTATCATAGACATTCACACTTAAGCTCTATCTGAATTTATATTTTTATTAATACTATTTACCATAAAAATTTATTCTGTCTTGATACCCTGATCCTGCAGTGAAAACATTTCCTGACACCTCATCATATTAGTAACTAATAGACAGCATATCTTGGTGCTAAAGGTTTTTCTTTCATTGGATCAGAAGATTTCCAAAGCATAAAGCACCTTGAGCTAAGTGTTACTATAACATTTGCATTTTTATTAAGGCTTTTCCTTCATTTGATTAATCTTCATTGTATTTCTAAGAATTTTGTAATACTCTTTGTAGACCAAGTCATAGGCTAGTGATGGAGTTCAGGACAGCTACCCCAAAAGATCACAACTTAACCTACTGAATATTTGAAGCTTAAGGAATCAGAAAAGGCAGGTGTGGGAAGGACTCTCTGACCTCTCCTGCCTACCCTGAAGCAGGTCCTAAACCGTCCTGTGAGAGCTGCTCTCCCTATATCCAGAGGAAAGCAGGAGCATCCATATCTCCAAAGACAGAGGGATGCCGAGAGGAATCAGGCCTAACTAAGTCTCCTACCTGCAGCTGACTACCCTTATCTTCTGCTCTAATGTCCTATCACATTTTCCATGACTTCCCCACTCTTCATCAAATCTACTATAAAAACTTAACATCTGCTTCAGGTCTTCATTTCCTTTTGAAGGTTCCAGTGTCATGTAAAATTTAAATACGTTTGTATACTTTCTCTTGTTAACCTGTCCTTTGTCAGTCCAATTTACAGGGCCACAGCCTGAGAACTTTAGACAGGGAGAGAAAGCAGTGTTTCCTCTCCTACACTAGTCGGCCACCAACCTTACCCAAAAGGCACTGGAGTTACATGAACAGCTTTCTCCTGCCCCGTTAAATCTCTTCTTCCTGCCTGAAACTGCCCATTGTGCCTTGAATGATTCTGGGTTCCTGGATGCTCTTCTTAAAACATCATTGCTTCCATCAGCTTTTGTAATCCTTCATGGCACAAAAGATGCTTCAGTCAAAAAAGAAAAGCTTTGAAAAGGGGGGATGGGCCGTATCTTAAACAAAATCACACTTTTTCCATGGCCTTTCCAAAATCATATCTGTGTACATTAATAATACTAATAATTGTAATACCTTTATAATACTAGACATTTAGGGGCATTTTTTCTACTAATTTTAATTGTTTATTTCATGACCTCAAGAGCATCAAGTGATAGAGAGTCTACAGGGTTCCTATCCCAAAGGTTGTGACTACATGAAAGAGTATACACATCGCACCCAGCCAGGAGAGGTCCTATCTTTACCACTAGTAGGTTTGTTTTAAGATCCTAAAGACAGATTTATATTAATTTCCATGTAGGGAATCTGTAATAGAAAACAATGTGGGAGGGGAAACACACTTTAGATCCAGAGATTTTTGAGAAATGTTCAGGCATTGTGAAAGTTACGTATCTGACCACACCAGGAAGAGGACGTGTACTTGTTCTACGGGGCTTTGCATTAGAGGGAGCTCAACGGAGCTCTCCAGAACAACGACCCCACCAGCAGCAGGTACTTGGAGGGGGCGGGGTGGAGAAGTTGGAGAACTTGAAAACATGCATTTTCTTGCTTCTATGTGTTCTTGAGAGGATAGTTGAGGTAGAATAGACGAGGATTTAAATAAATGAAATGAAAAATTACATATGTAATTTTTACTAATCAATGTCACCCCAATAAATTTAATAATAAAAAAATAAAACACATTGGGAAATTGAAAAAAATGAAATGAGCGATTGAATAGATTCTCTAATGAAAGCAATGGAAAGGGACCAGCTTTAATTAAGATTAGAAGGCAGGACATGTATGGCCCTGGAGAGCAATAGGGCATTTCTTTTTTGTTTTGGTTTATATAATATTTTAAACTATATGTTGCTTTTCACAACATGTATGAAATGATGTCAACCTAAGGGAAAGGATCATAGATTGGGTATCATAAACAAGATGTAGAGCAATCTTTACAGGCTGGAATGATGGAACAAACCCAGAAAGATAAAAAGTAATAGATGAATGTGAAACTCTTGTATTTAAGTTTGAATATTCAATTTGACAATTACATAAGTATAGAATGAGTTGGACCAGGTATGACATGAAAAGAGACGTGAGGGTGAGGATTCAATCTACATAAATATCGACACAAGACGAAATTGGAAGGAGATGCAGTTTAGGACCAGTTGGGACTACATTATTAAGTTCCATCATGTCACTGGTTGGTTCTTCACATTGGACTTGTTGTGGTGACATGAACACAGCCACCATCTGGATATGGCCCTTGGGCTGTATTTCCTCCAGCCTTCATGGCAAACACGCTTCCTTCTCAACACAACCCTGAGATGAGGTCTGCCTGTAGCTGTGCCTCTCAGGCCTCCGAACACCTGGTAGCTCAGGGCCTCAGCGACCTGGAGACAGGAAGCACTGAGCTGGACAACAGCAGAGAGGCTTCCTCCATCGACGTTCACAGAATTGAATCGTGCTTATTCTGCCTCGGGCAGTGACTCTCAAAGTGTGTCTGAGAGATCCTTTCACAGGCTCAGTGAGATTCTCTCTTTTTCAACTTTGTATCTGTATCAAACTAGATTTTTTAAACATATATACTCAACCCAAACAACTTATTGCAACACAGAAGCAGATAGGAGACTCCTAATTTCTTTCAGGTTAGATATCTGTGGATATTTAAAAATACATAAAATAATGTCATTCCTCTTGATTTTTTGTTGCTTTGGAAAATACAGATCTTTTAAGTGTCCCTTGTCAAAGTATATTTTTAAATAAATGAACATTTATTATAACTTTTTATAATTTAGTTCAATTTTATAAAACTTCAGTTTTAATTTATAATGTGGAACATATCGATATAAATAACCCATATAATTAAAAGCTCTTTGTTTTCAAGTGTGTAAAATGATTCTAAGTCAAAATGTTTGAGAACCACAGATTTAGGGTGAAGCCTCAGCCTAGTTAAACAAAAGCAGGTCGAAAAAACTATGCCTGTTCATACATCCATTAATAACATTTCAAAAGCCCGTAAGTAAAGATAAAACCATATGAAAACCCACTCGGTCAAGACACCAACATTGGACTACAGATCTCTATTTTAATTCTTTCTCGTTCCCATTTGTTTTCTCTCTCTCTTGTCTTCTCCTTGTCTTTATGTCATGTTCACGGCCATCGTGCTGCCCCCTGTTACTTCATGTCGTCATCTTTCCCTTCTCCCTACACTCTCTCTTACTGTACCCAACTCTGCTTCCCTGGCCTTCACTTCCTGCCCAGAACTTGCTGCCATCTTTTCTTCTGCCTCATCATGACTGTAACATCACACAAATCAAATTATGGAATTAAAAATGAATGCTTTGTTTAACAAAGTTTTAGTATATTTCTGTTCAATCACTCCCTCTACTCTCCCCTCAAGATAGCTGAAATTAAAAATTTGGTGACATTCATGAAAACCCCAACAACACCAAGAATAATTTTTGTTATACTTTACTGTCATATTTGAATTTATCCCTAGAAACACTGCTGTTTAACATTCTTAGAAAAGAAAAAGGAAAATAAACATATAAGAAAATGATTTTATTTATGAGCCGGGGGATGAGAAGTCTTCAAATGAGAAGAATAAGTGAAAAATGTGAAGAAAAAGGAAGAAATTGATGGGACAAAGTACACAGCCAGGGGCCCACGAGGAGGTATGTGCCATTGAGAAATTCTCTATCATGTAGCATGGCTAGAAAATTTGGGACAATTCAATGACATGCCAAATTTGAAGTTTGTTCTCAAATTTGTATTGAAATTATACACCATTGCCTCTTCTTTTTACTAAAATTATTACAAACAAAATGCAAAGGAAGGGAGAAGTTCTACTGTTTAGACCCATCATGGGGTGAAACCCGGCTGGTTAGGTTAAGTGAGGTAAGTGACAGAGAAAGTGTTATCACTTATATGTGAAATCTAAAAAAAAAAAAAAATTCAAACTTGTAAAAAGCAAATAGTATAATCAAGGAAGTGAGGGGAGGGCATACATAAGAGTGATGTTAAGGGTACAAATTTGCATGTGGGAAATAAACTATAGTGAGCTAATGCACAGTACAATGAATATAGACAACATTGTATATATTACTAATTATGTAATGTGATAAGTATCACTGCAAAGGCAATTGTATTATAATACAGTTGGCCCTATGTGTCTGTGTTTTCTGCAACTGTAGAGTCAACATACCATAGAGGGAAATTATTTTTTAAAAAATATTAAGTTTTTGCTGACCTGTGCTATGTAGTTAGGCCTACTATAGTAGTGTCTGTACTGAACGTGTACAGACTTTTCCCTTGTCATCATTTCCTAAACAACTATAAATGTAACAACTATTTATATAGAATTTACATTGTATTTGGTATTAGAAGTAACCTAGACATGATTTAAAGTATACCAGATGTTGTGCATAGGTTATACGCAAATACTATGCCATTTTATGTAAGAAATTTGAGCATCTGAAGATTTCAGTATCTGAGGGAGTTCCTGGAACCAATCTCACATGAATTCCAAGGGTAAACTGTATATAAATGTATCAAAGTAGTCTGTTGTGCAACTTAAATTTACACAATTATATGTCAAATATATTCAATTTGAAAAGAAGACTAAGGAGCTGAGAACAAAACATGAAGTAAGTGAGAGCAAGGAAGCAGCTGCTGATGTGGACGGAATCACGGACATTCAAGTTGCCTTTGGAATCACCAAAGGATACTTCAAGTCATACTAACCTTCCTACAGTGCGTTATGCTGGGACTTGAACCATTTGGCTGAGAAATTTTCAGAAACAAGTGCTAACTAGATGATTAAGACATTTTCTGGATTTGAATCTAGATTCTGTTACTTACATCTTTGTGACTTTGGGGTAGTTAGTAAATAATTTGTTTTGTTTCTCAGTTGCCTCATCTATAAAGTAGGATTAATAATACCCACTATTGGGTTATTATGAAAAGAAAGTAAAATAATATATGTAAAAAACTTAAACTAATGACTGGGCAATTTTAAGCTCTCAATAAACTTTATCAAGATTTTTAAACTTTTTTATTTGGAATGATTTATATGATTCTCTTTTCAATATTCATTGTGGTCCCAGGGTTGAATTAGCTAAAATATGATGCTTTTGTAAACCATAGCTCAAATATGTTCATATGATGATATTCCATCTGTTTGAAATTAACATTTCAATCAACTGGTGTTTTGTTGTCATGAGTACATGTTGTTTGATAGTTCTTCCAGTACCATGGGAGAGCCAGTTGTTCATTTTGTTGTTGTTGTTGAATTAATGAGTTTGTAGAGAAGAGAATGTAATCATGGTACTGGTTTGTGATTATTCAACTACATACTACAGTGAATTGAAAAAAGATGTTTGAATTTAGAATAGACACCCTGCTACTTGTTTAGGGTATTTTTCTGCTGTTTGTTCTTCTAATATATAAATTGCAGCACTACTAGTATACCACTCCAACTGTCTGGAGTAAAAGTCAAGTGAATTATGAGGAGATAACTGGCATACCATTACTGACACACATGATGATAGTGAATCCTGGCATGCAAAATCTTGAAAACATCCTGTACTTTCCTTTCATAAATAATAGGAACTACCTAGAATTTGGCCAGAGTTTGATGGAAAAATCATTTAGTAATGGTGTCACGAGATCTAAATTCTTACAGTGGGTAAAGCTGGTTCTAATTTAATTTAAACAAATCGCAATAACAGTTCTAGTTCAATTTCCTTAACTCTAAATCATTTTGGCTATAGTAGATACAGTTTTTATCCTTCTGTACTTTAATTCAATAAGCAATTGCACTACAGTTAGGTACTCTTAAGTTTGGTACATAGTTGAAATAGGTAAACTCTATCTTCAAGGAACTCACAGTTGACCAATAGACATTAAATATTATGATAGTTAATCATAGATTCTAATTTAGGCAAAGAGAGGAATGCAATTTAACTACAAAGGTGAGTAATTATTTCTCTGAGAAGGTGGTGGCAATCTTGAACTGTGAATAGTAAGTATATTGTTAATAATGCACATGGGATAGAGACGAGTGAGACTTTCTGGCAGTGGAAACAGCATGCTCAGAAGTCCCAAAGGCTCAGGCAACACACTAAATTCAGGTATTCCTGTAATTTAGTATAGGTGCAGACCAGGTATGGAAGGACCAGACGAAGGATGGAGAAGGAAGCCAAGGTCATATTACCAAGGTCCCATTATGCCACGCTAAACACTTTACGTTTTCTCCTACTAGCAGTAGGTAGTCACGAAAAGATCTTTAGAGGCAAGTGGCATTGCTCTTGTGTTGAAGGGGCTCATTAATACAGAAGGGATATCAGCTTTGTTGTCTAATAACCCACCAAGTAGAAAATCAGAAATGACAAAAAAGTGTCAATTTCTGTCTTTAACATAGTTTAGGATACCTCTCAACTACTTCCTTCCAAATGAAACTGGTGCTTTTCAAGCTAAAGCTTCCTTTAGCTTGCTCTGTTTTTCATCCCTTATTTTCTGTGTGTTTTTAAGATTATCACAAGATGCTTATAGCCCATATGACATAGAGCAGACAGGGTGCCTAGGGCTCTATCAAAGTTTTACTAGCCAAGTTTTCCCAGACAATAGCTTCCTGGACAATGAAACTCATCTCTCATGAATTTTTCTTAAGTTTTTTCTTTTATTGTCATTGCTTTTCTATTAAAATATGGCTAATAATTAATAGTCTTTTTTCTTTCTCATAATGTCAGCCTTTACTCAGTGCTTTAACTTTTTACTACATATATAATTAGTAGTTTAAATAGTAGCATTGATATATATATAAATATATATGTAAAATATATGAACCTAAATCATTAAAAATATGGATGCTCTAAGAAATGTAGTTAGAATTACATAAAGAATAAAGAGCTATAATGGGAATGATCTATTAATTGAAGTTATTTGTTCCTACTATAATATCCATTGTGATTCATATGATGTGAAATCTAATTTGAGAACAGATGATACTAATTCCTAACTCCTAACTTCCCGAATCCTTCATGGGATTTATCGTATAATCATCCATGCAGCCCTCTAATCTCCATTGCACGTAGGATCAAGTCCAATTCCATATAGTTTGACGCTCATAGTTCTTCCTAACCCATTAGCCTGCATTTGTGTTAGAATGTCTGTTTGAATGACTTCGGAATTGATAAAACTGTGAACTTCAGCAGCTGGTCTCCTTTCCAGCCCACTGCTCTCTGCAGCTTTGACTGGGCCTCCGCCTGTCTCTCACTTGCTTGTGCTCCTCCCCGTCTGTACTCCACAACATTTATTATAGCTCAGTTTTTCTTCTTCTCTGAGAACTTCCCTGATCGTTCCAATCTCCAATGACTCTAATTACCTTCAGCACTTACTCTCTGTCTCCTATATCTGCATTCCCAAGTAGCCTATTAAGAAGAAGAGGGTGAGGAAAGAGAGTGGGGAATGGGCAGAAGGTAACAGTTATAGCTTGCCTACAAGTTCCAGGCACATCACAAGTTTTCTCAAGTCTCCGTAGTGCTTTCAGATAGATATTATTACCTGTGGGATTAAATGAGGCTTGTCAGAACCACCTCAGGTTTTAATGGGGAGCTACGCTTGAATCCAGCACTGCCTGGTGTGTGTGTCTCTCCCCCTTACCTGTGATTCCAGCGTAATGGGTGCCGGCTTTGAAGTCGGGGTGCTAGGGTTCAAACGGCAATGCTGCTCCTGATGGGCTATGCGGATTAATTTATTAGACATTTTCTACCTTCTCTGCTAAGGCTTTCACACACCTTAATTACAGGTAAGGTTGTACCACCAAGAACCCTAAGCCACAGTGCTAATATCATCCTCACTTTATAAAGAAGGAAGTGGACACACAGGAAGTTTAGGTAACTTGCCGGAAGTCATGGAGTAAGAGGCTCCACTGGACTTCAATTCCAGGCAGCTGGAGTCTGTACTCGGAACCATTACGCTAATCAATGTTCCTTTATGGGAAACGACCTTAACCTCTTTAGGCAGCAAAATTGCCCGATGCGTAGAAAGTGGATGTAGGATTGTGTTGAGGATTAAATGGGGTGCTAGGGAAACAGCAAGCGCAATGGCTTGCACACAGTAGTAACTAGGTAAGTAAAGTTGGTTGTGATCTTCATTATTGGTGCTGCCTGGAGGACTGTGGGCAGGCGTTAGATATTTTTATAACTGAAAAGTGGTTCTATGCATACAGTTAGTGCTTCATAAATACCTTTTTATTTCATTATTTTATATTATTAGTTGTTTTGAAAAATGGTGAAAAGAAAAATATGTGTCACCAAACATTGACAGGTATATAAATATAGTATAAATTATTTTAGATTTAAACCATAGTTAATAATGGAGACTTATGTTATACTATCACATGGAAAGGAGCTTCTTGTGAGAGAAACTTCCTCATTGGATCTTATATTCATTTAATAGGAGAAATCATCACTATAATCTAGCTCAGAATCTGAGTACTTGCTTTACTAATATTGGCCTATAATACAGCAATCTAAGTGTATTATAGATGCTGTTCCACCTTTTTCTATTATTATTCCCTTTAAAATACTCTGATATCTAAAGGTGCTCACAGCAGAGAACCTGGCATACACTGGGCATATGCAATTCTTACACTATTTGCCATTCTAGGTGTGAGGGCTGTCTGAAAAGTATCCAGCCATGCAATGTGAAAAATAGGAGCATGTATGGCTGGATTTTTTCCAGACAAGCCTCTTACACCAGGAGAGGAAAAGTTGTTGAATTAGTCCTTTGATGAAAGTTAGTTTCACTTTGTCCCCACCTCTGAACGTGCAGCTAGGTCAGTTCTCAGATACCACGGGAAAAAATGCAAGACCTGAAGGTAGACTGGATGATGACCTCACCCAGCTGAGGACAAAGAGAATTCCAGGATGAGATCCAAAAAGGCTCTTTGAAGCAATTTATAAATGTATTACAAATAAGATGAGGAATATTACTAATTGTATCTCAGAAAGAGGACTAACCAGTAGCTTCTGGGAGCTAAATTGGTCATTTCAAATAACGTATTTTTAAAAAGGATATAATAAAGTAAGGTAGTCTGTATGGAATCAAGAAAATTAATTGAAGAGTAATTCCATGCCATGGTTAATTTAGCAATGACTAAGAGATACAAATGATATCTGGAAAATGATTATTTTAGTCATCAGAAAGACAGACTCTTAGAATAATCTGGGTAAAATTTCCACAGCCTTTTCAATTCCTTATCCTCTGTTTAATGTTCTAAAATCTGCCTGCTCCTATTCTGTTGCTTGGTACCGTGATAAGAGAAGAGTTTCTTGGAATAGCAGAAAAGAAGTTTCTGGTCATCTCAAAAGGAATAACTCTCATTGCAAATTGGCCATTATGGTCCTTAAATTATTCTTTCTTTACAGCAAATGTGATTAGGGTAAATTATTTTCCAGATTTATTACTCCCATGGTGCACTAATAAAAGTTTGTTTCTGAATCTGAACAGCAAAGATCTTGAATCTGTCGAAATGCCTCCATGATGATATTTGTGGCTTTCAGTTCATAGACACTCCCCACCCCGCCCTCCCAGACCTGTGGAATCAGCCAGATGATACATCATTATTTTTAAAAGGCCTCCAGCTGATTCTGATGGTGCATTTGCTACGTCCTCTGAAATGCAATAATGCCATGTTTAAGAGAGAAAGGCAGCCTGATATATTAGGGATTGTTTCTCAATTGTTTATGTAAATAACAGCTTAAAAAATAGAAAGAGGTTGAGAGAGCTGTATTCTTCTAATGAAGAAAATTGTGTCAGCAGCATAATTCCTTCTGCCCTCCTCACAGAGCCTCGTCCAGGGCCATGTCCTCAGGCAGTGGTTGATAGATGCCTGGTGATGAAATGGCACTAGGACACCAAGATGGAAATTATGGTTGTGGGTGCTTGACAAGTCTGTATCAGAGGCTGAATTAGAAACACATTAGTTCAGTCTCTCAGTTCAAGCATCTACCTCTCAGTTGGAAGATAGTGCCCATATGTTCTTCCAATGCACCAGAAAATAATAAAAAATAATTAAGTAACATAGATTCATCCTTATCCACAACTGGAAATACGCACGTTACATTATTTTTGTAGCTTCTTTCATTAACTCCTTAAAGACAAAGGCAAAAATGACCCCCACCCCCACTGTGTTTGTGGAAAATGATGCAATTTAAAATACAGCACAAAGTAAACATCTACAGTTCTCACACTGAATAAAGGACATCGTCTAGCAGCAGGGGCAGTACTATAGGCCTGGTTATGAGGTTTTTTACATGCTGTTGGCTGAGGAGAGCAGAATATGGATTCAAAGGAACAAAGAAGTTCACAGGCAAACTATGGGTCTACAAGCGAGGAAGTGTGTGCAGAGAACAGAGATAATGATAAATGAGCCTGTGCAGTCAGATACTCTAGGTGTTGGCAAACAGATCTTTAAGGATATGCGGTAGCAATAACAACCTAAAAGTTAGGATCCAGTCAAGGTGAATTCTGTACTTAGCTCTCAGTTGTTTTTTGAATTCTTTTTGGCTTTCTTGATATGTGTCAGTGACTTAGACAGGGAAGGTACATGTTTACATAGGGGCCAAGTCCACATCTCTTTGCACAAATGAGGACATACAAATAACAGGCTTACCTCTGCTCACCCTGGGCACTCACTAACTACTGTTATTACACATGCAGAAGCCAACGTTTACCCGGAGTTTCTTCCACAATGATATAGTTAATAGTACAAATAAGTGTTTATACTTTAAAAGGTACTGGTAAAGACACAGACTGGGGTACTAAAGGATGACTCAAGCCTTTTCTAAAGCTAAGTCATCACTGCAAAACTCATCAAGACCACAGCACACTGACTCTGAAAACCAACACAAGTACTGTTCCTACCAAGACTGTACAGATGCTGTCATCAAAGTTAATAAACATTTATTGCAAAAGATTATTGGGAAGCCTCCCAGAGCTGTTTTCTCCCAGGGAAGTATGTACTTACAGGAGCCATGCTTTAAAAGCAACTCTATCACCCATCATATTTTAGGTTGAGAAATGACCAATAGGGGACAGTGTAAGTGGCAGCACTTATGAAACACGAAGTCAGCACTTGACAGCCATTTTATTACACTTTGAACATATTGAAGAAATAAATCATGAAGGTAGTAAAGAATTTAGATTTTTGAAGCCCCAGTCTTGGGAACTCAAACTCTGTGGAGACTCGGAAGATGGATTCTAGGCACTGAACACATCCAAATTGCCGTGGGTATCCATCAGCAAGGACATCAGCAATCATGGGTCCCCCAGGCCTCACCAGGAGGAATGACTGGGACAATAGCTTTTGACTGAACAAAGCAATTACCATCTTTGTGTCACCTTTAGCAAACAAAGCTGACTCCCCGTTTCATTACTCTTGCTTTCTGATACTTCAAACATATAAAATATACTTTAATTATATTCATGAAATTTTGATTATCAATGGTCTGAGTTTTGAAAAAAAATTCCTTATTCAGGTTCTTATGATGCAGGTTAGATAAGCAGGGAGTTCAATGTAAACACAGGGTGCCTGTGGAGACAGTTTCTGGATTTTAAGACAGGGAAGATTGCTAATAGAAGGAAGGGTTTATTCATATTTGCTGTAGCCAGATTATTTTTTGCCTTTTCTTGTCCCCTAATATATTGTTGTAATCATCAGACCTATAGTCTGTCCTCTTTGATACCACGATCTTACTCATTGTTTGAGTTAAATCACAGAAGGCTCTAGCCCTTGGCTTTTCTAATGTGAAGCACTATGTATAAAATGAGTTACTGCAAATAAGACAAGGCTAGTGCCATAAACCTGTCAACCTCATCTCCAAGATTTTCTTTTCAAATAGCATGACGCCCTTTCTTGATATTACCTTGCATTGAAAAAGGGCGAGCCTCTCCATTTAAGTTAAGTGCTTATGAATATCATGTTTTAGCCTATTCTCAATAATGTACAGGAATTGAGAGTATTAAGCATGGATCACTTTGACTTGGTTTTAATGGAGATCCATTGTGTGCGTGCATTAAACAGGCATTTGATATTTAGTTAGCATGAAAAGCAGAAGGCATTTTAGTCTGGGCTGAATACTTGGTGACAGCATCCTGCAATTTTCCACACTCCACCCAAGAACATCAATCATAGGACAGCAGAATTTTATATTTTCTCTAGCGATAGTGCTAGCCTCCAAAGGATTAATATGTCCTTTTGGTATGACATCTAAAACAAAGGCAGATGCAGTAAATGACTTTTGCCAAGAAATTAGAATTAACTCAGAAGCCAAATAATCTTAGGAAGATTTTGGGGTGTCCTGCCTGGGCAACACAAAATACAATTTTGGACTGTCTGGATCTACAGGTATACGAGAGGCAACATACAACGAACAAACAAAACTAATTGGAACTGCATTGGGAAGACTTTTTTTTTATATAGCATGGCCAGCTTATTATACCTGAATTAAAATGGTAATTAAAAAGAGGGAATAAAAATAAAGTGGGTAGTGGCTCAGTGGCCAAGTACTTGGCTGCTCAATGCTACATGGTTTAGAATCACAAGCCTAATTGTAATTGTGTTGATAATAATGTTGAGGAATTCTTTTCTATATGTATTTGAGATGAAAATAATTACTTAAATGTACAATGACAAAAAAAATTACCTTTGGATGTACAGAAAGAAGAGTCAAATTAGTGGCCTACATGAGAGGCCCAGCTGTGAATTATCAGACTCAGAAATTAATATTCTACATCACCTTGACACCAAAAGAGTGACCCAGCTTTGGATTTATTGAGAACTTGTTATAAATGCAGACCCTAAGGGTCCACCCCAGACCTCCTGAGTTAGAATTGCTTTTTAACAAGATGTAATTTAATTGAAGTTTGAGATGCACTCCTCAAGAACACTAAAAAGATTTGATGTGTCCATGTTTTTGTATGGGAGTGTGCAGGACACCTACACAAGAACCACACTGTCTTTGAAAATCACAGTTTATGAAAGATGCTCTTTCATTTTTCAGTATGTCGCAGACTTAAACCTATAATGAATCTTGTTTCCTATTTCCTGCCCCTCGGAAACCCCTTGCCTCCAAGCTTCCACATGACTGCCCTTACCTTCTGGCCTCACACAAGGGAAAGCTTCCTCAGGGGCTGCAGGCTGAAGGAATGTGTGGGAATAAAGTTTTCTCTCTATTTTTCAATAAGGGATCCCGTGAAATTTTTCTTAAGGTGGTAAGAGCAATTGGCAAGACTTATGGAGCACCTACAAGGTGTAAACTCCCCTTGCAAGGGTTTCATATGCATCATCTCATTTATCCTCTTAAAGACACTATGATGTGGATATGACTAGTCCCCTGTTTTTATAGGAGTTGATAATGAGTTTCATAGACTTTAAGTAAATTACCTAAGGTTACACAGGTAGCATTTGAAAGAGGATTCAGTCATATAACCACTGTGTTATTCTCATTTTGGATAAAGCTACCAAATCACAGGATTTGGCACTAGTTCAAGCTTGACCAATATCAGGATTTAATAGGAATTGTCATAAACAAAAATATACATCAGAAAATGGACTAAAATGACATTATTAGGTTAGAAATAGAACCACAAACTAAAGTGGAAGCGTCCACTGTCCTCTCAGCTTATCTAAATCAATTCAATTTTCACACTTATGTGGAATGTTCTTAAATTATTTTAACAGCTTTTAAACTTCTATAAAAATTTGACTCAAATCATTTTGACTACTTGATAACTTGAATTGTTTTATTGTCATGAGAAATGTGTAATGTCTCCAACTATCCTGTGAGCTTCTTGTGGGGTGGACACAAAACACACCTTTGTCCCTTGTCCCAAAGAGTGGATGGAACTGTGTCCTGACTTTAGCTTTTAACATGTTTACAGATTAATTGACTGGCAGCCTCTGGGCAACATTAATTTTAAGGGATGCCCTAGAGTAGGTCCAGAGATTTAGATATTTACACCTAAGTAAGCTACAGGTCACACATCTCAGTGGCTAGGGTGGCTGTCTGAGGGAAGTTCCAGAAAGTTTTCCTAAAGGGCAGTTAAGCTTAAGCCACAGTGTTTATTCCTTCTGTTAACTAAAGTTTGTCCACAATAACATGGAGTTTAAAATAAATTAGTAACTAGAAAGGATGTGTTGAGAGGTGCTTTTCAGAGAGCAATAGAGTCTTAGAGCAGAGAATAATTTATAGAGAGTAACATCCCAACTCTCTTAATATGACATCAGAATTCATAGAGAGTGAGTGTATTGCCCAAGGCAGCAAGCACAGCAAAACTCAGCCTAGAATCAAGTCTGCTACCCTGATACCCCGGCCAATGTTATTCCCCCCGTCTGATGCCTGCTGTCTATAGACAAGCGCATTTACTGTTTTGACTGAGTGATAGAACTCTCAGTCAGGTAGAAGGCCGAATGCCATTAATCTCTTTTAATGAGCCACTTGATTCCAAGTCCCACGATATAGTCATAATGATGCCAGAATATTCCAGCAAACAAACCTGTAGTTGAGTGCCCGAGTGGTTGGCAATGGGATCAGCAGATGCTTTTAGAGAAGCAATGATCTCTCAGGATTATCCCACAGGATATTTGGTATAGCTTCCAGTGACAAAGCCAGATCTAATAACTTGATTGATGGCAATGACACTAATTCCGTGGAGGAAAGGATTAGTAAACATGTGAGCTTTAAAAATATGGTCATATATTAATTAGATGAAATACACCCAAGGTATCACAGCAAAAAATAAGCAAGTGAGCTAGAACAAAATGGTTAAAAACAGTCTCTGTTATATAAGATAGGAAAAGAATTTCACAGATGTTAGATTGCTAATCAAAATCAGTCCTTATTCAGCTCCATCCTACGTATAAACCAAGTGTCACACACCACTTCAACTCAAGGAAGGTATTGTTATTTCCCACATAGGCCATAAATGGGTATGGTAGTAAACAGATGCCCAGCACTTTTTAAGTCATTATAGCAACTAAATAGCTGAGCAGGGCATACTCCATGACAAGTGCTTACCACATGCTCATTTAAATTATTACGGCAATTCCTGTGACCACAATGTTATAATCCTCACTTTATATATGAAGAAACTGAGGCTCAGAGATAGTGTAATTAGCATTATATCACATAGTTAATAAATGATTGAGACAATTTAATCTCAAGTTTGTCGGATTCCAAAACCAGTACTTCCAACCGTTTTATGATGGTTTATTGACTGGTTCCCTAAGACATTTGGGTTTCTTTATTAATTTTTCATAACGATGACCTTGCAACTGTATTAATTAGATTCATGAGGGAAAATACACCATTGTTTCTCAATTTTTTAAACTCTCAACCTTTTTTATTCCATATATATACTTATTTACAATAAATCCAGGACCCTTTAGTTCATGACACAAAAACAATAAGCAAGGGAGACCAGACTCTCTTGTAAGAGTCCTATCTGTGACAGGGAGGGTCACATATCTTAAATATTTTATATGAATTGCTGTTCAGATATTGGAGAGATGGCTGGACAGAAATTATTAGAGAATCATGGTTATGTTTTCTTGTTCAGTATTGTCATTATTAAAATTTGTGCTGCATGATATATTGTGGAACCCGCCCTCACTATCTTTTCAAGAAAGTTAAGAGTAAACATGTGTATTGTGCTTCAACACATAGAAAAGGAATTTCCTCATGATGGTGAGCTATATCCCAGTTACAAAGAAGAATATTGTATTCCCGTCTCTTTTATATATTCTACATGTCTCTATAGATCTTATAGTACAGCCTACAGTCCTCAGTGCCTGAAGATATTTTTGCAGAGCCTTATTATTTTGTAATTTATAATATGAAAATTATGAGTCCATTGAAAACAAATATTGAATTATAATATTGAATACATTTTTCAAATTACATGCATACCCCCAGAAACTTTTGATAAGCTTCCCATTGTCCCCATGAGAACTAGTAAATCAGTGGGATCTACAACACCAAGTTAATTAGTTTAAATATACTTTCTGCGGGCCTAGACTTACTAAAACAGCACTGGAAAAAAGTTAATGCATTTTTGATAAACATTCATCTTATTTGACAGTGAGTGGAATGTCTGTAGGCTTAAATATGAGTTAGTGATGCAGTATCAACTAGGTGCATGAAAAGGAAAAATCAATATTGATGTGCCTATTTAGGGATTCAGGCATGTAAAGTATTGATTAGGCAAAGGCATCCTAAGACAAGTATGATGTAGTCAACTTAGCGTGTGGCAGTCAAGGTAAATGGATTTATTAAGGAAATATTAGAAACTTGTTGTTATTTTTGAAAGGAAAAATTCTGCAAACATCCAAAAGCTAGGAATATATTGAAGAGATGGTTCTGGCAGCAGTTACATATTTTCTTTGAGAGTAAACACAAGAGCAAGAAGCTGAAATTACAAAAGCACATTTTAAGTCAAACCATAAAGATTATATTATGGCTAGAATCATCCCTTTCTTTTAAATTTTTTTCAGCAAATATTAGATTTGAGTAAAAAAGTGAGAACATATTTTATACATTGCAGTATAGAATCATTATGTAGTGCAATCTATCAGGGGAAGAGTGTGGTTTAAAATAAGAGTCACCGTATGTGTGTTTGGAACGTTTACTCCCAGCCAGCCATCAAAAACACACGGTCTATGCCTTCAGCCTGGGAAGAGTATTGACCAGTATTGATGGACCTACTTGGCTCTGTTGGTGACTCTTGAGGTTGAAGAAGTAGTCAACCTCTAGTTTCCATGCAGGAAACTCAAACATAAGACCCATCCAAGACCTTTCCATTTATATAAGGGATGATCTGGGGACTTCGGTAACTTTAAGCTATTGGCACATTTAATAAAGTCACTTATTTTACTTCTTTTTAAAAACCGATTTAAATATTTTGGAGAAGTTTTATGGCCCCTTTAGCAGTGTGTTCCAATCAGGAATCCAATCCAAAGCCTTAAGTTCAATTTTGACTCCCAACTTGTTTTCCTTTGTTTAAAGTGTAGATTTTTCTGGCATATTAAGATAAAAATAATACAATTCTTGAGTGATAGTTTAGAAAAGTAACAAATAGTGATGATTAGAACACTTTCCTCAAAATAAGGATTAGAGACTTCTTTCATTTTGGTACCAAACAGGCAGCCAGGCATTTTCGTTAACAGTGAAAGGTGGGCCACGGGAATGTTGACAGAAGTGCCTATTGTGGATCCACAAGTGTTGGGACTTGAGACTGCTGCGTGAGGCTTTACCCAGATGCCAAGTCCTCAGTGTAGGTTTCCAATGTCTTAAAATGAAAGGCATCTTAAGACTTAAACTACTTATTTACAAATGAAAAAGACCTATGCCCAGAGAGAGTCACATGTTTGGTTAGGGACATATAAGCTAAGCAGTGGTGGAACTCGAAGCAGACACAGGATTTCATGACTTTCCCAACATTCAATCAATAAATTCTGTTAAATTAATGGATGAATGCCCTCAAAAAGTAGACCCAAATTGCAGAACAGAAATGAGTGAAATCCAATCTTAAATTTTGTTGAAGGAAAGTAGATTAAGGCAGGGGCATCTTTCCTACTTCAGAAATCCTAACCCACCATAAAGTCATATACCAGAACACATAATAAACTAATAAAAGCATTTGTTAAGCATTGGTTTTAAGTTAGAGTAATGTATGGCCTTTTCAGAAGAGAGTTAAGTGCATTTACTATTGGTGAATAGCTTATTCCCCTGACTGCACTAGCTCTAAGTAATGTACATTTTAGAGGTGACAAATCTCTTTTTACATCCTTTTACTAAGCAATGCACATTTCACTCAGGAAAACAGGGAATTAAATAAAGAGATGCAATTTGAGACGAAACACAGTACTTGGGATCAGTAGATGCCAGACAGGTCTCCATAAAACATTTAAAGAACACTAGAGCAATATGATTTCTGGAGCAGTTTTTCTCCTGGTTTCATATGATGTGTTTTAACACAAAAAAATGCTTGTTTCAATAAAGTTCTAAAAGAACAATGGTTCCAATAAGGACCTTTTTTTAAAAAATCACAATCAGAGCCTCAAATGCTAATGCTCACTGAGGTAAATGGCCACAGGTCATTCTAACTACAACTTAACCAACTTTTTTATATTCTATAATCTTTATAATAAAAATTCAAATAAGTTTATTTTATTGACAGGTTTTATGTTTTACTGAGTTTCTTTAGCATGAGCTCTGCTGCCCTACTTTCACCTTTTCTAAGCAGGCAAAATAAATCACGATGGCAATGTTATTTAATTTTAAATGGATATTTTTCTGTTTTTGATCTTATTTCCCTATGCTTTTCTTGAGTTAATGTGAATCAGCATAACTTTCTGGGTGCAGAAAAACATCTTGAATTGTGTGTACATACAGGTACTTTAACAGTATTCAAAGTGGTTTATTTTCTTTAGTCACTTGAATGAGTAATATTCCAACCCTCACCCACCCACTCCAACTTTTGGCTTAAAAAACGTGGAAGACATGAGACAGGTACACTTACATTCTATTAAGAATTGTATGGTAATTAATAAAAGAGGAAATGATTGTAGAACTAGGTGACTTCAACTTACTACAATCACGGGAGGATTTATAGAGAATATAGCACTTGAGAGAGAAAATAAACAGTAACTAAAATCAGAAAGGAAGAAATTTCAAGTGGAAAATCTTTGATATATGTAGATAAAGGTTAATACAAGGCATCGAGTTGAGATAGAAAAAAAAATCACCAATGTTGAGGGAATGTTTACTGAGTAGCATTTATGTTTAGACCATAAAATTATATCCAAAGCAATAGAATATTTTAATTGTAAGACAATGAATTTTAATTTATACTAATATGTATTTCTCAAATTTAAGATCTTGTCAGTCTCCAATAAAATAGTGCAATGATATCATGAACACAGATTCCAGTTGAATTAAAAGGTGATTGTTGAACACTCGAGGCATTGTAATTGTGATAAAAAGATAAGCACAGCAGTGGGACCAAAGGCTACAAAGCAACCATCCCAATGGTCCAGATCATGCTAATATGGATTAATAAATTGCTATTTAAATGAATTCACAAAATTAAAAAGAAATTTCATAGTGTGATAGCAAGAATCTGTAAGCCCCAATTTAAAAGACACTGTCTCATAGTCATATAAAGCTCATATAAACTCATATAGAGTTTAAAGTTGCAATAAAATTGGCACTTTAGAAGTAATATTTCAGATAATTTTATCTTAAGAGACACTGGGGAACTTTTGCAATATCTTGTTCATTAAATTGTTCACTTAACGAACATTTAGCTAAGCCCCTAGATTCCACCTAGATGCTAGGTGCTAGAAAAACAAAGATGAATGCAAGGTTCTGCCATTAAAAAAGCTCAGTCTAGTTGAGAGAAAAATCCTCTTGACATATAAAAATAATAAAATATGGAGATGCAGTTAAGACTCAGTTCTAGAGGGATTGACAAAGAAGTGACGTTTAACCCAGCTTGGAGGCCAGGGAAGACACAATGATTAGGCCAAGTGTTAAACAGTAAATTGAAACTGTGTTTAGGTTTGAGCGTGTGTGTGTGTGTGTGTGTGTGTGTGTGTGTGTGTGTGTGTAGGGGCAAGGGTGGGGCACTTAAAGAAGAAAGAACAGCATGAATAAATATCCATTTGATCTTGCTAACCTGAAAAGTCAGAAGCAGAGGATTTAGGAAATGAAACTGGGAAGGCAGACAGCAGCTAGATCCCTGTTGTAGTGAACTGCTATCGAGAAATTAGATTTATCTTTAAACCATGGAGCACTCTTGGAGCCTGGGAAGCATGGAATGACATAGTTGACTTGGTGTTTGAGTAAGACAACCTTCAGGAGAAGAATAGAGAGGGTAGATAGAAGACTATTAGAGTACCCAAAGAGATGATGACTCCCTGGTCTAGGAACTGGTAATACAGACAGGTAACAGAGGATAAAAATTACATTTAAGAGGTAAAATCAGTAGAACACTGAGGATAAAGTCTGTTGTAACTGAAAGGAGGAAATCGAGGATAAATTAGTTTTCCAACTTAGGGATATCTAACAATTGAGAATGAGAATAAAATGAGAAAACATTGAAGAGAAAGTGAGTTTAGTTTTTGACATGCTGTGATTAGAGGGCCTGTGGGATATTCAATTAAAGACTCTATTAGCAGATGAATATATTACATAAACCTGAAACGTAGGCAAATACTAAGACCCAGAAATACTTTTAAGATTCAACAACTTAATAGTTGAACAATTTGATGATGTTTAAGATAAGAATAACTTACTGAACAACGTAAATTATAGGAGGCTGAGTTCTTTCCAAAGTCCTTTAAATGAATTATCGCATTTAAGACTGACAACAGATCTCTGGAGTGTCAGTTAAATCCCCATTTTACAGGTGAGTCTACTGAGAATTTGTATCATGAGATGAGTCAGCCCAAGGTCACACATCTAGATAGGGTTGGAGCTCAGATTGAAACTCAGGAAATCTGACTCCAGGGACTCTACCTGTAACCACTAGACTACACAGTGTCTCTGGGGAAATGTGTAGTGGGAGGAGCTGGAGGCAAGGACAGAACCCTAGGGAACAACAGCATTTTGTGCTTCATATTTATTATTTGATCAGAAGGTGAGCTTAGTAGTAAGACAGAGATGAGAGAGATTTTTGGGGAACCAGACTGCATCGTGTCATGGTGGTCAAGAGACCAGTGGTCAACTGTATGACTGTAGTTGAAAAGCCAATAGAAAGTTATCATTTTTTCTTGGCAGTTAAGAGTGGCATTTATAGAAACAGCTTCAGTAGAAATTTAGAGTGTAAGGGGATATTATAATCTATGAAGTAGTAATTGATTGATATGACCATAACTACTCTTTTGAAAATTCAGAAGAGAAAGGAAGATTCAGGGAGGAAGACTGTATTTGGTTTGTGTAAGTGCCAGTCTGCGTGGTTGTATAGTTTCTCAATCTTCCTTAAATTCTGCTTGTTCTAAATAGTCTTTAGTGTTATTTCTGTTAACATGGAGATACAACCACTTTTCACCACCTCTTTAATCCCAAATGGACTCAACTTGTCTCAGTCATCTAAGCAATCTCCTTGTTTTTGTCCTTGTCCATTTACGGTCTATATTCTTCATGAAGTCTACTCATTAGAGTGATACTTAGAAAATACACATCGAATGTCAATCCTTGCTCAACATTCTTCAATGTCCTCTTATTACACTTAACCTAAAATCTAAAGTCCTTACCAATGCCTTCATGGTGTGGCCTCTGCTACTTCTGTGACTTTATTCTTTAATGGTACTTCTTTCTGGAGTATTCTTTCCCTAAAATATTCACATAGATTTCCCCCCTTGTTTCCTTTTGGTCTCTGAACAAATGTCACCTCCT
This sequence comes from Lyroderma lyra, assembly GCA_004026885.1. NCBI lineage: Eukaryota > Metazoa > Chordata > Mammalia > Chiroptera > Megadermatidae > Lyroderma > Lyroderma lyra. Next base: position 23,607 of record PVJL010004784.1, read on the forward strand.
CAGAGAGGACATATTTGAATGCAATAAGATGATAACCATTCTATCACACTCTCTTTTTTCCTGTCTTATTTTTGTCATAGCATTTATTATCTTTAATATATATTCTAAAATGTAAACTACATAGGTCCCTGCAGCTACAACAAAGCCTTGCACAGAGTAATATTAAAAAATATGTGCTAAATGCATAGACAAACAAAAAAAGACTGTTTATAGCAATGTTGGCCATTGGTAGAAAATAAGGAGGGCACCGGTTCCCTTTAGAAGTTTTCTTCAAATGGGAAATAATTTCCAATGGCTCCGTACAAGAAGGCACATGACTACATTGCCAATCAGACAATATGAGGTAGCGGGAATTGATAATTAAGAAATTCCCATTGTTTCACCGGGATCTGAAAGCTTACAAATGCAAAGAAAAACTATAAGCACAATCTCTCTTTCTTCACATAGAAAAATGTCAGGAGACAACACCTGCTACAACAGTCTAAACGCTGATTATAAGGGTGAGGAGTCTGGTCAACTCCAGAAAACCACTGTGAGCCTCTGCGTGCCCAGGGACGTGTGAGGTACCAGCACTAAGGTCCCCTTTAGAAAAGAGAATGGCGGGCTGACTGAAGACTCACATTTGTTCTCAGGTCACACGGGGTGTGTATTTAAAGAGGGCCTGTAGCAAGAGATAAGAGAAGCAGCTTTTATTGATCTTGTTATTCCTGTGAAAACATGATTTTCCTGTTTGCCACAGTGTTCATTAAGTGCACTAGTTATTATGTAGTGAATTTCTCCAACACAATGAATATATTCAGTTGAAAATGACTGGAGCAGCCCTTTTACGGAATGATAATGCCTGTGAGAAATACAGCAGTGATGCAGTCCAGTAAATGTCTGCCCATAGATCTGGCTGTAGCCGTCCACACGCTTCCTGCAATTCCAAGCCAGTTCCATATTTCTCAGCTTATTTTCCGTATACAACCGGTTTTATCACCCCTTAAATCCTATAAAGGAGCTGGTAATTAATCTTTTCTTGTTACACATGCATAAAATGTGCCTCTGAAACAATTTAACACAGACACAAACAAGAATGAATACTAGCTATTTTTGTGGAGGTTTTATTATTACTTCAAAAAAATGTTTATTTTTTTCCCAATAAGTTTTTGAATTCCTCCCTCTGGATGACAGAGAGCACGTAGACTTTATTCCATTGCATCTGTGAAAACTGAGAATTTCTAATCTAGAGGTTTGCGTGATTGGCTCAGTTCCTCTGAAATTTGGAATTAAATATCTTTAAAAACTCTTAAGTACTCTTGCAGTCTTACAGTCAGCCTTAACTTTCTTTGATAATTCTGAATTACTAGAGAGGCTCATGTTCTTATTTCAACTCGAATTTATAGTATTGTCCCCGAGAGATTAAAATAAATGCAACCGCACCACAGATACTTAATTTAAGGGGGGTCTGTGATCTTGAATGGGGCAAAGAGAGAACATCTTTATTTTTAAGTAACCTCTAATGGACAGTCAACCAACTCCAGTACTTTTACAGCACCTATGACTTCGTTACCAATAGAAATGACAGTTATTTTCGAATTATCTGCAAGTTGTGCAACTATCTGAAGATGTAGCTGATGATTATCAATCCTCTGAAATTACAGTAGTTATTTTCCCTTCTGATTGAGTTTATTTAATGTATTTTTAAAGAATCATTTACCATATTTTGCCATGTACAATGCACACTTTTTTGTCCAAATGTGTGAGGGAAAAATAAGGATGCTCATTATGCACAGGCAGTACTAATTCCATATCTATGTAAAAGTTTTTAACTCTTTTACTTATGTTTATGAGTTAAAAGTGTAACTCTAGAAATCAATACTGATATCCATATGTAAAATAATATCCTGAAATACGATAATTGGTATTTTTATATAAAAAAGTTTTATACATAAAACTTCTTATACCTTGCATCTGATCTTGTGTTTTGTAATTATTTGTTGCCTAAAATTTCTTGTACCATAGAATGTTAAAAAATAAATGCTAAAATTTCTTTATAATACAAAAAGTATAAACAAATAAAAATTTGAATTAAAAAATTAAAACAACAGACTTTTTTCCCTGATAGTTTGGACTAAAAATGTGGGTGCACATTATACACAAGAGTGCATTATACACCGCAAAATACAATATATTAATATATCACTTTTGTTAATACTGTGATACATGTATTAAACATAATTAGTTTCCTTTGTAACTCCATGTCCTTTATTTTATGTGTTTAAAAGCATTCATTTGAGGAGGAGTTCTATGGACTTCTCCAGGCTGTCAAAATATCTATGACTCAAAACCTAATAGGCAGGGTTAGGGTAGCCTGTGCCTTTTTTTAGTCTCCCTTTGAATCAGACTCTTAACAAAAGAACTGACAGTATCCAGAATATTCCTTCACCCCTTTCGGTATTCTAATTGTTAGTAGTTTTATTACTGAGCAGTTCACCAAGAAAATTCCAGAATTTAGATTTATCTTTTAAATCTTTTTCCAGATCAATCTGTTCCCGAAGGTGTTGGCAGAGTTAAAAGTTCAGTCAGTTGTTCGGGGTTTCAGGTTCTTTTGAGCTTTTCATGACTATACAGAATTGTGTAAAGGAAATAAAGCATCATTCTTAAAGTTAAATGGCAAGAAATCCTTCACATCCTCAGGGAATTACATTAACATTATAGTGAATTACAAAACTATAAATTCGCAACCTAGCCATCGACTGCAGCCAAGCAACCACGATGAAACGCTGGTCACAGGACATTCGGGATTGTGCCCCTCTGCAGAGTTCTCCCATAGCTCTCTCTCTCCCCTCTCAAAAATCCCTGCTGTACCTGGAATATGCTTATCTGAGTCTTATTTGCCCAGGTTCATTGTAACTTCCCATGTCTTGCAAGGTGGTAACATCAATCTCTTAATGGAATGGGTACTACTAGGCAAATGAAAGGCAGAAGACTCTCCTCATACCCACTTGTTCTTTCACTCAACATTTATTAAGCACTTCGAGGAGGTAGGCGCTGTGGAGAGAAAAGAGAATAAAGCGTGCTGCTTCTTCTCAAGTTTGTCTTATGCGCCCCCAGGCCCCTCGTCTCTCCGCTATGCTGCACATACACACTTCTTTGCATGGTTTAACAGAAACCAGTAAGTATCTGAGTTTTGCAAGTGACCTTGGAGTAAATTGCTATTTCTAACTAGAAGTGGGACTTAAGGGTAGGACTCTCGATGGAACCACACTCTAGCTGTCTGAAGAGAAAGGAGGCAGAGGTTGCATGATTTGCAGAATTTTAATGTTCTCCTCTTCCTCATCAGATGACAGCCCAGCCTCTCATTGCTTAGGGTCAGTCCAGATGGACCCAGGGAAGGTGGTGTCAATGTGTAGATGTATTTTTAAGCAAAAGTGACGTCACACTGTACGTAGGGTTTTATAATTTTTCCAACTAATCATTGTTATCTTTCCCCATTCAGTAAATGTTTATTTTATCTAAAATTTAGACACTATTCAAAATTTCTCCAATGGTTCTTAAAATGTCTTTCATAGATCACTTGTCTAAACTGGGATGCCATCCAGAACTGTGCTCTTCTTTTTGTTTTATCTTTATTAAATTTATTTGGGTGACTTTGGTTAGTAAAGTTATATAGGTTGCAAGTGTACATTTCTATAACACATCATCTGCATATTGCATTATGTGTTTACCGCCCAGAGTCAGTTCTCTTTCCATCTATTTATAAGATACAGTACCAAGACATGTCTTGCATTGTTTATTATTCTTACTTTTGTGGTGTTTGTTTATATCGAACTATATAAGTGTTTTGGTATTATGCTTACATATTCTCTGGATAGATTTAATTTTTAAATAAATAGTTCTGCCTCTTTTGTTTCTAAAATGGACACCATTACCAAGAAAAGAAACCAGTCTTGTGTACTGATCTATGTATGATATGAGTAAAAATATATTAAGTTTGTTCTCTCATGAAGGGCTATGAAAAGAAGTTATGGTGGTGAAAGTTTGCTGGAATTTTCTTTTTTTTTCTGTGTACATGAATAAATTCCTTGACAAGAAATTTACTTCTTTGTAAGTGTTAACATTTAATTAGTTTAGAAACTATAACAGGCTTAGATACAGCCAGTCCTGAGCATACTCAATACATACATATCTTATATTTTTTAAGACTGGCATTTTATGGGAAATGAAATTGAATCCTGTCTTAAGGCACACCATTTAAAATGTGTAGTTCTTGTACACTTTACTTAAATAGGTTGCTTGTTTCTCAGCCTAACATGCATATTATTTTCAGCTTTATTCAATTGTAATTGGGATTGTGGTTGCAACTATCATTGAAAATTGCTGCCATTTTGCCTCTTGCCCCAAAGTTTCTTTCTGCCTCTCCACTTTGTCTAAGAAATCTGTCAGCCTCATCAAATGAGCAGAAAAGTCCTCGCTTTTTTAAAACTGCACTAGACAAAAAGGGAAGGAGAGAAAAATGGGCTTTTAGAAGATGATTGAATTTTCTATGAATCCAAAGCTCATTTCCTTTCTGGCTTTAGTGAATAAAAGGATATTTGCAAAATCCTGCCATAGCAAGGATTATATTTTATCATTTTAACGTGGGGAGCCAATTCAATAGAAACAAGCTGAGATGCAGGACAATTAAACATAGGTCTGGCTTTGGAGTGGTGTTGGCATTCCTAGAAAGGTTCTTTTTTGTGATAAGATCTAACTGCTTTTCAATTTCCTCTGCTTTATAATGTGGTACTTACAGCTTCACATTATTTGGACTCTGAAAATATATTATTTCTTTACTCCAAAGAGCTTAAAATAAGAGTGAGCCCTGAGTATATAAGATAGTGGCAGAAACAAGGCAGTCCCCCAAAATATGTTGACTCTGATTTTTGTAGTGCATTAAATGCTTATGAAATGTCCCTCTACCAGAACTGACATACTTTCAATCAGTAAGTATTTGTTGAGCATCTGCTATATATGCCAAGCTTGGGATACAGCAGCAGTGAACAGAATAGGAAAAAAAAATAACCTCTGCCCACATAGTTTATGTTCAAACTATGTACGTGTGCTAGGGGAAGTGGATGGGGTTAATAAGAAGCGAACAACAAAGAAGGATGATATGAATTATGTTGGATTGTGGCCAATGCTAAGGAGACACCTAAAGTACATGCTAGGGTTGGCGATGGGACAGCTGCCAGGGACAGTGTCACAGGGAAGGTAACATTTGATTAAAGCCCTACAGGAAGTAAGGGGACAGCCCCAATGATTTTTGGAGGGATGTCTCTAGTCCATAATTCTGAAGAAGGCTGAAGATATTCTTATAACCAGAGTGGGCTGGGCATGAGTTAAATCCCAAAAGAAATTTCAAATTTACAGTGTAGACCCCGACTCCTTGCTGTGTCTCTGAGATATCACATGCAGGTTCAACTGGATTTCATCCCATTTTTTATTTTTTATTTTTTGAGTGATAAAAATGATGATACCAATTGAGTGCTTAACACGTGTCAGATATTTAAAATTTTATATATGCAGAGTTTATTTTAATCTTCTCATCAATTACCTGAGATCACCACGACATCTTATTTACTGCCAAGGAAGGGCTCAGAAAGCTGTGCTCATAGTTAACAGAAGAGTCAGATAAAAACCCAGACCCCAAGTCAAGTGTCTGTTTGCCTTCCCACCATGAACTACTGACTACTCTGCCATAAAAATTCCCATACATCCCAAGATGCATGTGTGACCATCTGCACGCATAGAACGAATGACATATGTATAGGTCACTCTGTTTTCAAAATAAATTTACATTTATTTCTCATTAATTATCTCATAACCACTTTGTGATGTCGGTAAGTTAGTCTTATTTTCATTTTCCAAATGAAGACACGTAGGCTCAGGATTATGAAATTATTTTCTCAAAGTTGCGTGGTCAATCATTACTGGCAAATGTTTTGAATCCTGCTCTTTGATGATTAGCCTACAGCTCTTCACTATGCCTAAAGTTTAGTTCTAAGTTTTCGAAGAAAGTGGGCTTAACTGACAGTCACCAATACATTACATTTCCATATTTAAAACCTTGTTATATACAAGTGCTACAGACCTCACTGCTGAATATCACTATGGTCACCTTTGAAGCACTCCCCTTGGGAAGCTGTGCACCAACGCCAGCGCCTAGTCCACCCTTCAAAGTAATTTTGGAACTCTTTTCTTAGAATGGCCATCAGAGCTATTGTCGTACCCAAAATCTGGCAGTTAAATTTGTGAATTTGCCACCATGCACTTACATTGGCAGCGCTGTACAAACAACTCGGAAGGTGTCATAACCTTGGGAAGGTAAGTGCATGGTGGCAAGTTCACGAACTTAATTGTCAGATTTCGGGGACAATGACACCTCTGATGGTCATTCCAGAAAAAGAGTTCCAAAATTGCTTTTAAGGGTGGACTAGGCGCTGGCCTTGGTGCATAGTTTCCCAAGGGGAGTGCTTCAAAGGTGACCGTAGTGATATTCAGCAATGGGGTGTTTAGTTAGCACTTTTTCTAGGATGAGTTTGTAAAATTAATTGTCCAGCATTGTATGAGGAAATACTGAAAATGGTCTCTGTGAAAATTTTAGCAACACGCATACATCTGAACACATGCATACTGACACACATATTGTTTATAATAGTAAGAATATTGGATTCCTGTGACAATTTTTGCACACAAAGCATGGAACACATAAGGTAAACCCGTTCACTTCAGACCAAGAAAATATGAGAAATACCATATTAATAACAACCATGATGATTCTTAGAGCAGTTAAGACTTATGAAATACAAAATATCTATCAGGCTCTATATTAAATACTACACATGAACTGACTCATTTATTTAGTCCTCACAGCAATTCTAGAAAGTATGTAGACATACTAACCCTATCTTACAGATGAGGAAACAGGCCTGGAGCAGGTAAATAAGTTGGTACAGTCACACCATGTGTGAGTCTCAGAGCCTAGTTTTGACCAGGGGGGGTCTGCCTCTAGACTACATTATTACCACTGAGCTTTCCTGCCTCTTGCACTCAGCATGGTGGTTTCCTTCCTCCTAGGGCACCTTCTCCTACGACACAGAGGGGTTTCTTTTGTGCTGTGGTAACAACATCAAAGACTTAGTCACTTCTTTTTAAGAAGCTTAATCCACAATCTTCAATCAAATCAAATATTACCTGTAATTTCTGTTCCTTCATAAACACTGTCAGAGCAAATTCAGGTATGAGACGAGAGTAAGTAAGGAAGATCTGTAAGAATGCTTTCTATGATTTCACTCACACGTGGGATATAAAGCTGACTGCAACAAACAAGCAAGAAAACCAGAGAAACCAAAACTCACAGACACAGACAACAGGTTAGTGGTTACCAGAAGGCAAAGGGGCAGTGGGTGGTAGAAGAGGGTCAAAGGGGGTCAAACATGTGGTGATGGAAGGAGAACTGACTTTGGATGGTGAGCACACAATTGAATATACAGATGCTATACTGGAGAATTGTACACTTGAAACCCATATAATTTTACTAACCAATATCACCTCAATAAATTTAATAAAAATTAAACAAAATATTTTTTATTTTTAGCTTTCTTCTGTGGCATCTTTGTCCTAAATCAGATGATATATGTGAGGGGTCTGTTTCTGGGATCTTAATTCTGTTCTGTTGGTTAATTTCTCTCTTCTTCCACTAATACTATACTCTGAATTCTTTCAGTTTTATAAGAAGGCTTGATGTCTGATGTATAAGTTCTCCAATTTAAAAGAAAAGAAAAGAAACTCTATAGGTAGTTATTGAGAAGACAAAATTCTGCTTGTGCATATATAAATGTTTATTGTAGGATCTTACCCCCAGAGTGCCCATCTGTCAGGTCGCTAATAGCATATATTCAAACTCACAATTTGGGCGGAAATTCTTCGTGCATATCTCTGACCAGATGGTCTAAGCATCTCCTGAACACTTCCTTCTGTGACATTTTATTGTCAGCTTCCATTCCAAGGAAATTCTTCTTTATGTTGAGTTTAAGTCTGAGCCTTTGTAACTTGACATTCTATCTGTTTTTGTCTTTATTACCTTTTGAGTAAGAATACCCTAATTTCAAGAGACTCAAGTTCTAGTCCAGTGTTGAACGCCAACTGGCTTTACAGCAATGATGATTCATGCAATATCTTCAGGATTTGAATTGTAACATGAGCGACATAGCAAGTCCTTTTCTATCTGACAGCCTTCACACATCTGACAGCTACTGTGCCACCACCCTATCACCATGGCTATTTCTATGACCTGCACAAGTCTATGTGTATTTACCTATGTTCTCTTTACTAGGCTGTATTGGGGATTAAAATAATAGTCTCTACAGCACATAGTACATAGCATTATTTTCAAAGACATTAATTTTTTTAAAATGGTGTTACATTTCTGTTTTCTGTGTAAGGTGGGAAAAAGTTACCTCTGAGAGGTAACTTCTCATTAGTAAATCCAGCCTAATATTGCCATCAAACCCACAAATGTATTAAAACATTTGTATTTATCAAACAGACATGTTTTGCTTCCCCCAAAGATTTCTTCCTAAAGAAATGCAAATGAAGGAGTGTCTTTCCATTCCATGGACACGCTGTTCAAAAGTAAGTTTGGAGTCTGTAATTCTGGCTGTATCGGGCTTGCTACAGGCCGGTGAGTTCATCACTGTTCGATTTCTCACCCACAAAGAACATGAGCTCCCTCTCCTCTGAATTCCAGAGCCTTTGTCACGTTAGAATATGAGAAAGACCTCTGAGCTTTCCTGTGCTGTATCACCTGGCAAAATTGCCTTCTGTCATCGGCCTGGGTCCTGTCACAAAGACTGCAAAACTCACTCACTGTCATTGAAAAATGCCAGGAGACACCGTGATTTCATCAAGATGTTGGTTAATCTCCATCTTCCAAAGGAAAAAAAATAGTCAATGAGAGGGAACTGAGGTGATGACTAAAATCTAAAATTTCACTCAGTATTCACCATACTCAGTTTTTATCTTTCTATTTATTTATGAGGATTTAAGATTTTTTTTGGTCTCATTGACTTTTAGGTCACCAGTCCATATTCAACAGCTAACCTCTGGCAGATCATCTTCCTGTTAGAGAATGTATATACATCACCTACTTCCTAACCTCAACTCTGCAAAGGCCAAGCATGTAGTATTATTTCTATTCTACTAGTGAGAGGAATGAGGTCCACAGAGGGAGGGTCGATGTGTTCTGTCCAAGTCCACATGCCTGGTAAGTGATAGAGGTGGGATTTGAGTCCAGAACTCTTTGATTCCAACACTCTCTGTCTCTTATTCATTGCTTCTGAATTTCACCATGGAGTAGGGCTTTTGTGCAATATTTGGACGTCTGATCACATAGACTCAGACATCCAGCCTGCAGCAATCCCAAACTAAATAACAAAAATAATCTATTTCTCTACCTCATGGCTCCTTCTCTTCCCTTCTCCCCCTTTTCCTGCTTTCCTGGTGCTTTGTTTTCTCTGCCAATAGATTTGAAACATTAGCATTGATGATAAAACACTCATTTTGTTTTCAAAACCCATTATATGATTATTTAATTTGATACTTTCCAAAAGCAAGTCTGGGAGGGAAACTCCCAATAAACCACAGAAGACACTGAAAGCAACACAGCAGTTCAGTGACTGGCTTAATATCAGTTGCTGCCACCCACCCACTTATTCTAAGGACAGGACATTTACTCCCATCATGCCCTGCGCACTTGCCCTGGGGTTTCTTTTTCTTAAGGAGGCTGACCATAGAGTTTATCGTGCAAACCAGGGCATTTCTGAGAATGAAAGGGGCTTTGGTTAGTAATTAAGCCATCACAAGAGGAATAAACCAGGATGCCTGGGGAAAACTTAGCAGATGGTCACTCTAGTCTTAATAGAGCTATGGTTCTTCTTCTTCTTCTTTTTAATAATAATATTTATTAGCAAATCGCCAGAATTTCTAGTGACATATGGTGGCCCCAGTTATGTAACAAAAGTCATCCAGTTTTCGCAGTAATAGATATAGGCATCACGTTTAAGTCTGTCGATGGGCATGTAGAGCGCTGCTAGGGCTGAGGACACGCATGGTAGGAGGCCTGAGCTGTGTCTGGCATATTGCCATGGAGAAGGAAGAGGAACAAAAGCCACAGTCAAGGGCTTTTCAAAGACAGTTTCAAGAAACAACAGCATTAAGTGGAGTTCAGTAAGAGCCCAAATCTCCCTTCTACATGCTGTTTATCTTTGCTTTCAACAGGTGACACAACACCTGGCCCAGAACAGGTGTTTATGAAACATTCAATAGATGAAAATAAAACATGTTATCTTAAAAATAATCATGGTAACACTTGGATATGTTTCAATATTTGCTATAAATAATAACATCACTCTTACTATGTGCCAGGCACTATTCTAAGATATATATCTATAGATATCTATAGATATCTATATCTATAGATATCTATAGATATATAGATATATACACATATATATATACCTAATATTCAATACAACCCAATGAGTTATTTAAGTATCTATTTCTCCCTTTGAGTACCAAACAAATATTTATGGTTTTGATTAGTTTTCATTAATTGTGCATTTGCCTTCCTCAGTCCTATCCAAATGTAGTGATGTAGTTCTTCCTTCTGTCTGATTGTAAAATATCTTTATTCAATAATATTATGACTGAAAATCACATGTGACCTTATTTTAAAAGTATCCTTCATCAGATATATTTCTTGTGGCATCTTGTCCTCTTAGTTTCAGCTAAGTCTGAGGGAGTTTGTATAACTGTCCCGTAGTACAGGGAACATGCCTAGGATTACTCAAAGGTATTTGTCTGTTATCATTCTTGCAATAAAATTGCTGCAATTGTTCGGTGGTTCTTGGTGTGGTAGTTAAGTGTTGGGGGCCAGCTGCCTGCCGTTTTGCTGATCACCAGTCTCACCACCACTAAGCAAGTGGACACAGGGGAGTTGAAGTAGAAAAGCAAGCAGGTGTAGTGGCTGCAAGGAAAGAGACCCCATTCCTTGTACAACCATGTATTGTTTCAGTGACATTGATGAGTACAACTTTTTTTGCAGGGAAAACACCAAGTGAAAATGATATGGCAGATACATTAAATGTCAAAGTTTGCCTCTAGTTAAACACATTTGCTAGTCTACTGTTTCTTAATAGTTGTGTTGTATCTTAATTTTATTATTCAAATACCAGCCTCATTTAGGAATAGACACAAAGCTAGTAGCTAATAACCAGAAGGGCTGGGTTCTAGTTCAATACCAGCCACATAATTACTGCATGGTCCTGAACTATTAACAGTGTCTGTTTCATCATTTTTGAAATGGGCATGTAACTCCCTGTACCATCTTTCCTGACTCTTAGAGAAACTATGCAAAAACAGAGCAAAAACTTTCAAATGTCATTCAAGTATATTAATGACTTACTATTTGAAGTCATTATTTGATAGAGACATTTGCAGCTGCCCAGTGTTTTAAAAATGGTAACATATAAAGTAATGATGCCCAATTACATGTTCTTCAGTGATCAAACATTTCTTTTAAGTTTTATTTTATTTGTAGGCAATATCATAAAAGTAGTTTAATAGAAAAATAAAACAGCATGAAAAGTTGCCTTGTCCCTCCCTATATTGTATGAACATAGAAGGTAGAATTTTATGGATACATCTATTACATAATTTTTTTCTCATAGTGAGCAAACTGGTGGAAGTCAGGGCAAGAATAGATACAGGATAGAGGGAAATATACAAAGTCATAGCCAATTAGTCTGTTATAAATGTAATGATTTTCATTAACAGCTAATAGCAAATTCAAAATAAATTACTCATGGTATTTGTCCACAGATATTTTCTTGAACTTAAACTTGGATGAGCACAGAGCATTTGGTCAAAAATACTTCTCATCACTTTCAGTTCCCATTTCTTGGCTCATTATCAAAAGCTGAATCCATGGTCACTAACAAAAGAGAACCTAACCTCCTTGGTGGACTATTCATCCCTGACAGAGGCAATCTAAGGAGGAAAATGTGGAAGTGTTAATTGTGGAAAAAATATATAATAAAGGTTTTGTCATTGATGATATGGGGAAAATATATAGTGAAGCTTCACCGAAAATACAGTTGGCTGAAAGTTAATCTGTTCTTCCCCAGGTAGTTTTCTCTTTTAAATCAAATATCCCTAATTTTTTTCCTACACTTAAAACTAAATAAAGAGGATGTGCTTCAATCATTTTTTTTTCTTTCACTCTGTTGAAGGCACTGGCCTCTGTGCTGTAATACAAGACAAAGGAAGTATTATTCTTGAATTAGTGTTTATACCCTAATTCACTGGGAGGCTACATGCAAGTCTTGAGACAGAGACTTGCTTTGTTTTTGTTTTTGTGTTTGTTTTTCCTTTTGTTTTCTCACCAAGACCAAAGTGCTTCACTAACATTTTAGGTAAACTTATGATAATCTTGACACTTATATTGTGGATTTGCTTATTGGCAATGCAACATACTACTGGGGAACTAAAGTGCTGAATAAAAGCTGCCTTTTCCATGGCCCTGTTTGCAAACTCCTTGCTTCTGGTGAATGTGGTCTGAAGCAGCAGTTTGTGATTATCTTCATTTGAACCCTCTCCTGTGAACGGTGAGCCTGATTTCCTGGGAGCTACCTGTGCCCCTGAGCCCTTCACCTTCAACTGGAACATTCTCCGGAAATTAAAACAAAATTGACTGTTCGGTTACACAGCAGAGAGGTGTGCTACAAAAGAAATTGTATTATATGCTCCAAAGACAAAGATGACCTTAGGATTATCTGTTATTTAGGATTGTGAATGCTGCTGGTCCCATCCCTGCCTGTGATAATTGAGAGAAGATATCATTTGTTTTATTAAACCTTTCCTTCTTTAGCAGTACTTTTTAAAAGGCTCTGATAAGTTCGTTTTTCCTTGGGTCTTAGCTACATCTAGCTAAGCACTAGCTACATATATTTAAGTGAAAGAATTACAAACATTGAAATAATTCCACAATTGGATCTCCTGAACCATTCATCACTCCATATACATCATGGATAACCTTAATGATAGTTATGGTTAGAATGGGTCACAGAACTCGTCTATATATGGAATCACATGCAGACACAATATTAAAATTATTCCTACTTTCCAAGCTACCAGGGTATCATCACCTTTGTTTAATTGTCCCAGGACACAGAAAGAGATCCTTTATTCCCAAAATACCCATGCTGTTACCCCATTCCAGAAAACATGCTCTTTTAGCAAAGTCTCCTTAGAAATCTAAATCCTTTAATCCCCCGAATTAAGACATATTAGAGTTAGAAGCCTCAGGGTCAAATTTATTTTAAGACCCACATCCCAAAATGTGTTTCTTCATCTTTACAATGGAGGATAATACCTACCTGACCAGTTCACATGGGGTTTGAATGAGGTGCCTTGAGATACGTATATAAAAGTGCCCTTATTCTCTAAAATCTACTTAACCAAAATCAAGTATTAATAGGTTGATTTTACATAAAAATGGTTAGCATAAACTCTCACTGAATATGGAGTGTACAGGTAAGTTTGTGAGACTTAAATATAGTCTCAAGATTAACTGTAGGTATGCTGGGAGCATTTGAGACATCTTAAATCCTCCTTCAGATGAAAAACCAATTTAGTTGCAAACAGGGAGGATCATAGTTTCAAATATACTTGTAAGCTTCAGACTGACTTGTAAGGACAAAAGCTCAGCATGCAGGCAATTTTATTTTGCCCAAGCTGTTTCTTATTAACAAGTAAATATCAGAGAAGTGACAGGGAGGCAAGATGGTAATATCAAATAGCAAGCCATATAGTATTATTAAAGCAAGGCATCATGGCTGGAACTTAGATCCTATGATAGGTCTCTTATTTTGCCTCTGTGTTGGGCCAGTCCGGAATGGTCAGAGGAAGTTTCATTCTTTATGTTACTGAAAGGCAACTTAAATGATGTCATTTTCATCACCAAACATTAGCTAATGTAAGCTTTGACATGCAAGGTATATTTTTACATGTAAGCAGCATTATTTTATTACAGTCTCCACACTATCACTATCATAAGTTTCAAAAATGAAATTACAATGTAACCCCATAACACTTACTTTATTAGCTTGAGTCATAAACAAGAGAATCTTCTTGAGGAATCCTCTGAGTAGATGGGAGAATTCTTTTAAGAGCTGGAAAACATCTTGAGTTAAACTAATTCAGTGCTTTCATTTTTTAAATGAGAGAAGGGAGCCCCAAAGGAGTGAAGGTTACTGTGGTATTTCTTATTAAATTGTGTGGCTGTCAATCAAGGAAACATGCTCATCTCCCAGAGTCCATCGGAGTTTGCTGTAACTCACTGTCTCCTAATAGTGGTAAAGCTTAACAACTGGTTTTCATTGAGAAGATGAAAATGTGCTTCCCCGATTCTCTATAGCAATAAATCACTCTTACTTTGGCTATATCTCAGGGAAATGTGTTTTTTTAAATGTTTATTACCATTAACAATTTATTGCACATACCCTTCCCTTTTACTTATCGCCCGCCCCCACCCTGTGTCTAGTAACTGAGAAGTGATGGGAGATGTGTTTCCCAGGACCAGACACACTAAAATATATGACAAGGAGATAAAGGAAGAATATCCTGCAGATGATGAAACCTGTCAACATGGAGGAGGCAATGCTTTCTTCAGAACTGAAATTTCCAAAGAAATCAGTTGTGTGTTAGCTCAGTGAAAAAAAAAAGAGGAGAGGAGAGACGAGGAGAGGAGGGGAGGGGAGTGGAGGGGAGAGGCGAGGAAAGGAGAGGAAAGGAAAGGAGAAAAATTCTGTTTCTGCATGAGGTAACTTCAGCCCTTTGGTTAATGGGCAGTATGGGAGATGAGACATCTGTCGGAAGTGGTCGAGATTATGCAAATTTTTATGGGATCTAGCTGGGACTCACCTCAGCCTCTTGGAAAACTAGATTTTACTTTCATCACATCATCGTTGTTTCTACATTATATTAAGACATTTTATGTAAGATGAGCTACTATATCAAGTTTTGGATTTCATAGGAAATGAAGTATATGTAGAGCAAAGCAGAGAACAGAAGCCAGAATGGAAATAGGGTGAGGCAAGAACAAAATCTGGGGGAGGGGGCAAAGATTCAGTTATCAGAAAATAATATTAAGTTTCATGCAATATTTCAAATTTTAAAATAATGCAAAATATTTCATCAAAATCATGATTAGTGAGTTTTCACTTTGCCTCAGGCTCCAATATGACTCAATATGACTCTGATAGAAGATGTGAAAGATCAAGAAAGTCAGAGGGAAATGAAATGATTGTACATTTTTATGACATTGAATATCATAGGAGTGGGATTATAGAGGGTGAATACTCACAGAATTTTGGTTGGAGCTAGATGTAAAATGCCTGCATATAGATTAGCTTCCCATTCACCTCTCTTGCTTTCCATCATTTCTTACTATGATTAGTGATCGTATACAGGGTGTTTCAAAATGATGGACCCAATTTCAAAGCAAGCGGTTTCAAATCGGGTCTATCTTTTAAAAATACCCTGTATTGTGCAATGTATTTTCTCTTTAGCACTTCTTAATAGCCCTATGAGTGTTTAATTATTTTGAACTGAGCTGAATGTCATTAAAGGAACTAAAGAAGACATTTAGAACAACAGGGGTTTGATGAAATAGAAAAATAATGTCAAGTTTTACATGGAAATATATTTGGGGAAATTGTGTTGACAATATATCTGCCTTGTTTGTATAAAATCTTCACAATTAATTAATGAATTAATATAACTATAGTGGAATGAATTATGGAAAGATAACATCAATAAATGAGGCATAAAAATGAGCCAAAA
Organism: Lyroderma lyra; assembly: GCA_004026885.1. Lineage (NCBI taxonomy): Eukaryota > Metazoa > Chordata > Mammalia > Chiroptera > Megadermatidae > Lyroderma > Lyroderma lyra. The sequence goes on from PVJL010004784.1 coordinate 39,534, forward strand.
TATCCGACATAAATTAATAAGCTGTTTTTCCATCAATTAGAAAACTTGAGATGGCAAAAGCCTTTTGAAAACATAGACAAATACACAAGTAAATTTAAAGCTTATTAGTTAGAGGCAAATGTATTTAAATAATCAGCTCATATATAAAAAGGTAAACTTTATTTTAAATTTGATGGAATCATTTTATCTAAACCAAAATGGCACAAGGGAGATTATATCTCTAATATCTATCTACAGATGCATTTATCTGCAGAATAACTTCATGCACGGGCTGATTTGGTAAATTAAGTAGTACTTCAGAAATGCAAATTTTTAGTATTTAACTCAACTACCATGATGACTTGATTGGACAAGATATTTAACATTATTATTTCTGAAAAAAATGTATCTGGAATTAGGATATTATCTAATCTTCCATTTTCACTTACTCTAAGATTCAAGGTGAAGAATTTGAAATTGGGAGATGTTTAGTCACTCAACTTCTTGTTGAAAGATTCTGGCTTATTAAGGTAGAGTGAACATTCATATACAACAACACCTACATTTGCAATAATGAACAGATTTTAGAGGTCTTGATAATCAGGAAAAGTCTCTTATAGAATACATGTTCAAGACACAGAACACAGAGCAGGGAGTAAAAACTGGAGAGGAACAGTAGTGAATATTAACACAGACGTGTGAACAAATGTTTACTTAAGGTTTGTTAGGAGGTCTGGGAAAGAACATTTTCTAATAAAGCCAGTCTAGATCAGCACCAGCCTGACAAACACAGATACATTGAATGGTACTGTACAATTTGGCTTATTTGAATGTCCATGGTCTTTGTATTAGTAATTCACAGAACTGAGCCAGGGACCACATTCCTCCTTGTCAGGTTATTAACACTGTACGTTGACATTTAGAAAGGTGACAGGCCTCCTAAATCCAAAAATGAATCCACATTTTTAGGAAGAGCAAAGCATGTGCACAATAGCAGGAAGAACTGTGAAGATTATTTCATAACATGTCAAATTCTTGTTCAAGTGACAATAGATATTTATAGATTCATACCAAAGACACATGCTAGCATAGGAACAGGTTATATAAATACTACGCATTGATGACTGATCGAGAGATACTCTTGCCTTTATTCCTTCTTTTATTAGCCTATAATAATATCTAAAATGGTTAGATTGAAGATATTTAATAAAACAACTAAAATACCCATTAAGTTGAATGGTGAGGCTCCAAGGTATTTATTTTAATATTCTTTTTCACTTTCAGGTTATATATCTTTTTATATGTATCGAGTACTTCATACTAAAAATGTATTTTTTAAAATCCCAGGAAAATTCTTTAACAGAATTCATAAGTCTTTTATGTCACAGTTGCTTGAATAATTATATTACGTACTGAATTTGGAGTTCTCTGGAAGATGTGATGCTAAAGACAAAGTCTAATGTGCTGAGAAAGGAAGGTAATGGAGGAATGAAGAGAAATGAAGAAAGAATTCCAAAAATATTTTCATGCTCATGAAGAGATGGGTCTCAGTTCCTATCCAAAGGATTTTAGCTCTTGTTAGAATTAGAAGAAACTCGTTATAACTAGCAAATATGTGTTTCCAGAATATGCTTATCCCTGACTTTTCTGGGAGAGAAAGAAAGCAGTGTGGTGGTATAGAGTAGTAATTGCCAAATACATTGCTACATAACATAATCATATGGCCAACTCTGAAAGCATCTCAATGCACAGGCTACACCCTAGACCAAGTACAGCCTGGATCTCTGTGGATGATACCCAGGTATCAGATTTTTAAAAACTTTCTCGGGTGATTCTAATGTGCAGTCGAGTTTGAGGACCAGTTTGGTTCTCGCACTTGAGCTTGTATCACTACTACTGAGCTTTTTTTATTGTTAGATTTATTGGGGTGGCATTGATTAGTAAATTTACATAGGTTCCAGGTACATAATTCTATATTACCTCCTCCATGCACTGCATTATGTGTTCATCACCCAGAGTCAGATCTCTTTCAATCACCATATGTTTGTTTCCCTGTCCCTTCTCTCAATACCTATTGCTTTTAAATACAAATTGCTGGGCTCTGACCTCGACCTCAGAGCATCTGATTCTGTACGTCTGGGGTGGGGCCTGAGAATGTGCATTTCTAACAAGTACCCAGATGCTATAGCAGCTAATAACCATGACCATACATTGAGAACTACTGGCAAAGAGTGTATAAAACTACACTTCAAGTTAAAGAAGTTTATATTATAATGAAGAGACAGGACACAAAGAAAGTTAAATACACAAAATGAATAATACAGATAGTAAAAGCTAGAAATATTGAGAGGAAGAATAAATAACTGAGGGTATGAATGTTCACTTCTTGGTTCTTAAAGAATAAATGAAATTTAAATAGGCAGAGAAGATTCCAGAAGGTCATTGGAACTGGAGGGTCTTTGAGTAGAACTACTTATGTGAAAGTTAGGTAGGGATGCATAAAATTTGTTTGGGAGACAACAGGTTTCACAAACTGGAACAAAGGATTTGTACAAAGAAACAGTAGTTCCAATCAAGGGGAGTCTTTTTGGAAGTTGGTGCTAAAGGGTCTACATAGCAGTCTGAATGAAAAACAAAACAAAAAACAAAACAAAACAGTTTATCCATCAGGCAGTAGGGAAATTCTTAAAGACCTGCAAAGTGCTCCTCTCACAGAGCTCTTTATTACAATGATCTCCAACAGCAGGGTTCCAGTCAGACTCCAGTGAAGTAAATATTACATAAATCAAAACCAAAGTCCTGTCCTTTAGAAGACCATTCATCACGTTCAGGAATAAGGCATTTTTAATATCAGCAAATTAAATACAAATGGATATTAAAAACTTGAACAGATGATTAATCAATAAAGGTGGAAACAGAGGACCTTATTAGTTAGATAGGGATTAGCTGGTGGAGCTCACGTGCTAGCTATAAAGTTTGAAAATTAAAAGTAATTTCACATGCCAGGAGTGATGGAGAGCAACCCAGAGTGATATAAAAAGTGTAACCTTCCATGATAAGCTCAAATTGAACAAACTACTAGAGTTATCCTGTCTTCCCTAATTCTCCTTTGAATTCACTCAATTCTGAAATCTCATTATACATGAGATTTTTCACATTTAAAAAAATAAAAAAGAAAAAACTAGAGAGAAGCTTACAACATTGGAAAAAGCCATTAGAAAATCCTTTGAGTGTTCAGAATGATTCCTGGTATTGATTCTTTACTGTAAAGCAGAGAATTTTCAAAAAGTACAAAAACATGTCTCTTCCTTTTCGGGGAAGGGCCAGAAGCTTGGAAATCAGAAGCTACCTTCTTCCCCAGAAACTAGCTAGAAAAAGTGTCCCCATCACTCCAGCCCATTTGCTCAGGATTAAGTGAATGTATTTTACCTCTAAAATCAAAGTGACAGTTGTTACAGGGAGGGAACTATAATATATGAGAAATGCTTTTGGGGGAATAAAGGAAAAAGGACCATCCTCTCAGCACTGGACATCTGGGCCGTGCACACGCTGGAGACCTACACGCGACGGGCACGTGATAGAGACAAGCGACGACCAATCAGGAAAGGAGAGGTCGCGGTGTTCCAAAGCTTATTTCCGGTCTAGGTAAGTCACGTGTGTGAAAGATAAACAGGAAGGTGAACGCCAACAAGACCAGCTTTAAAGCTTCAGTAATTGTAATTTCCCAATTATCTGTCTCTCTTTACCATTACGCCAGAATATTTTTAAGGTCGGGGTGGGAGCTAATTCAATGCTGTATTTCTAGTACCCAGAACAATGGCTGGAAAGCAAGAGCTCAGTACATTCAAGCTGCATGTCAGATAAATGAATGGCTTGGTGCGAAACATCCTAAACATAGAGGGATTTGTATTACTATGATCCACGAATAAGCTTTCATTTATTCTCTTTCCATTAGAATGTGCAAATGTAAATTGGAATTCTTATATGTATTAATGTTTTCCTTTCTCATCTCAAATATCAGTCATTTTATTAATATAAAGAATTATTGCAAATATTTATCAAACACCTGCTATAAATATGATACTGATTTATTTAGAATACTGTACTTAACCTTCTTATCAGACCAACATTCTGTTGGAAGTTGTTTATTTTTTTTGAAAAGACTTTGAACACAACTGGAGTATAAGCATCTAGTGACCATAAATGTGTCAATGTTTTATCTCTCTACAATGTCAAGAGCTATCTATGCACACTCTCTTTAGCTACATAAGATTAAAATGATAAGCTTGTGGGTTTTTTAGTACCAGGAACTTTACATATATCAATCACATTTCAGTTGACAGAAAAAACATCCTAATTGCTTGGACCACCAACCCTCTTTTATCAATCATTAAATGCTTTTGGCATTTTCTTCAACACATATCCAGAACCTAATCACTTCTCGTCTCCACTGCTACTACCCTGAATGTTAATACCCCTTGACAAAGGTGGTATAACTATCCATACCTTCGAGATGAAGTAACTGGGGCTTCACTAGTTCAGGTAGCTGTTTATTTCATGTATACATTAGGAACTTGGAAGGACAAAACAGAGATTTTTTTTTTCTGGAGAAACAATAACCAATAACATAATGCGTTATTTAATTAGAAGATAATAGATACTATATAAAGAGAAAAAGTGGACAGGAGAAAAGGGTATTGGGGTACTGTAAGGAGAATGATGTTTCAATAAAATAGACTGGTTAGAATAGGCCCACTAAGACTCTAACCATAGTACGATGCTTGAAAGAGATGGAGTAAGCCAAGCAGATATTGGGAGGAAAGTATTCCAGCTGGAGGAAAAATCTAGAACAAAGCTCCTAAAAGAAGAATGGGTATGTCTGGCATATTTTAAGAATAGCAAAGAAGCTAGTACTGCTGTAGCAGAGAGAACCAGAGAGGTGATAGTAGGATAAGAGAAGTGACATGGGCCACTAAGAGGACCATGAATGAAACAGGCAGGTCCTGTGGTAGGGTATTAAGCACAGGAATGACAAAATCTAAATTTTAGTTTAAGAGGACCACACTGACTACTGTGTTGAGAATGAATTTCAGGAGACTATGGCAGAAGCCTGGAGAGTAGTTAGGGCAAAACAGTAGAAACAAGCAAAACAGAATGGTAACTTGGACCAGGGTGGTAACAGTTAGAATTTGGAAATGGGAAACCTCTAGATATATGAGGGCTGTTCAGAAAGTATCCAGCCATGTCACCGTTCCCATTATATTGACAATAGCTGGATTTTTTCTGGACAGCCCTCCTATGTAAATGATAAAGCGAAAAAGATTTGCTTAAGAATGGAATGTGGAAATACCAGAGGAGAGGAGCAAGCAATCAGGCCAAGGTTTGGGGCCTGAACAACTAAAAGGATGGTGTTAGTATGGTCGTGCCATCGGTTAGTATGAGGAAGGCTGTAGGAGAAACAAGTTGGGGAAGAAAATCAGAAGTTCAGTTTTGGACATTTTTAGTTTGAGAGTGTTATTAGCTATTTAAGTGAAGATATCAAGGAGAGAGTTGAATACATGATTGGAGTGGAGGAAGGAAGTCTGGATTAGAGATAGTAGATTTTAAAACTTCACAAATCTTTTCTTTGGTGTGCATACTTTAAGATGATGTACAACAGAAAAGCTTACAATTCTGTAATTGATTACAAGGTAAACTCTTACACTACCACCATCCATACTAAAATGAGAAAATCTCTTGAACTCAGGGATTTCGGTGCCCTCCCACTCACTGCCTCCCACCTATGTCAACAATATTGCAAATTTAAGGGTTATTTCTTTCATTTATATGCTATCTATAAACATATGTATTATAATGTATATTAATATTCTAATGTAATTGCTTCATTCAATCTTATATTGATGAATATTTACACTTTCAATTGGGGGCCATTAGAAATTATGTAGCCATGAATACTCTTGGTCCACACATATGTGGATTTCTGTTGGGAATATGTAGTAAGGTGCAGAATTGTTAAATCACATGTGCAACTTACACATTTCTTCAATATAATACCTATGTAGAAGTGCCTAATCAATTTTCCGTGGTGGTTGTACCAATTTATACTCCTGTGAATCCCACTTTACATTTGCTGTTAGTAATATTAGTCTCTTTAATTTTAGCCATTTTAGTGATGTCTTATTATGGTTTTAAAGTAGATATAAATTCAATTTAATTAAGATATAAAGATATATAAATCCAACCATGAGGCTGAATGACATAACCTAGGAAACTAAAGATAACTTGAGGTCCAAGAAATGAGCCCTGGGTCCTCCAACATTAATAGATCAGGAAGAAAAGGGCCAGCCAGCAAAGTCACTTGCCTTCCAAGTGACAGAACTGAATTTCAGTGCATGTCTATCCATCTTCAAGCATGCTTGGCTGTCTCAGAATTACACTCAAGGAAAGAAGCTTACAGAGGCAGATAGCTGGGGTGCTTGTCACAGCAGAGTACTCTATGTTAAAAATACTTTCCAAGTGCTTTTCTGTGATGGAGTAGGCAGGAGATAGAGTTTTTCTTAAGGGCAGAATAATATTAAAGCATTTTGTGGAGCAGGTCTAAAGAATTGGTGAAAGTGGATATTAGATAGCTTAAGTACTTTCATTATCACCAAGCAAAAACAAAAAGGAATGAGTAGTAAAACAAATAGAGAAATGAACAGGAAGAAAAAGCTCTCCGTAATAACAAAGTCAGTTAGTTGTGTTTTGTTTTCTAATAGTGCCAACAATTTTACCTCTGAAATGGATCTTGCCTTTTTGAATTTAGAGCTTTCTAAAATCAGAAAGAGGGCATGATGCGTTGAGTATAATCTGGTCCTGTGATCTTCTATGGACAAAGGAAATCCATGACCCACCATGGTTTTCGCCCTCACAGAAAAAATTATGTGGAAACTTGCTGTTGCTTCAAAATTCAGAGTTGCAATCACAACCTAACTCAATTTTTTCTCAAAAAATATTTTTTTTGAGATCTTAATAAGCATGTTGAACTCAAAAACACAGGAGTAAACAAGGTTTTATGGGCATGTTTATGAAGGTTTTCCCAGAACATTTCATAAACTACTTTTCTCCCCCACCCTCCTCCTGGTCTCCAGTGGAAAATGGTTTAGAATATAAAACATGAGTTATTTTCAATTTCTCATATGTATTTGGGTGCCAGCTGTTCTTAACAGTGGACTTTCAAGTAATTTGCATGGCTTTTGATTCTACAGTATCAGCCTGGCATGTGATCACTTCTTAAAAAGAAGCATTTGTATCTTCCTTTTTCTTGCCTATCTGATGAGTTTTCATCCACAATCTTAACTTTGGTTTCTTTGTGTTAATAAGCATCCTAAACATAGGATAGGCTGATACATCTTCAAATTCATTGTCACCAGAGACCATTCATGCTGGCCAGCATCTACTTTCCTCCCAAGCCATAACCTGCCCAATGCTCACATACATGTACCTATTACGTTTCTATTGGTGCCAATTTCTTTCTCTATATGCATGGCTCTTTGCATCATAAAATTTTAGAATATTACTTAGTTTTATTTCACTATATGTGGGGGGCATCTTACTCTTTATCTTCTCAAAAATAAAAGAGGAAAATTAAATTTATTATTATTTTTGAAAATTTACTGCCATGAGTTTCATGGGAGAGATAAGACAATATAAAATCTATTTCCTATCCTGCAGGACTTTGCAATCAAGATGAGGAGATAAAATATAAAAGGATAACAAGTTAAATAAAAATGCAAGATTTAAATAACATTTTAAGACCACAAACCAGACACTAGAAGAAACTGTAATTATGAGCAGTTATATAGTCAGAAAGAATTTTAAGTGTAAAGGGAGAAATGTTAGACTGGGAAGATATTGGAGAGCAGGAAATACTTGTAGAGAATCTGGAAGAACAGATAAAACTAGACAAATTGAGAGAAAGGCAGGAAGAGATTTTGGTAGAATAATTATGTGACTACTACAGGGAAAAAGTCTCAAGAATTTGAAGTACTGACAGTAAAATAATTTGTCTAGAAAATGGATTGTTTTGGTAGTTATGGGTGTTTTTAGATCAGAGCATAGCTCACACTGAGAAAGAGGAAGAGACAGAGACATAGAGACCAAGAGAGAGATGAGACATACAGTCCAACAAATCATATCATACTAGGACGCACCTAAAATAACATTCCTGCAGCATCTCAGCCTTTGTAACCTCAGTTTTGAAACTCCCCACTTGTACTTTATCTGACTCCACTGAACACTCATCTGAGTGTTCCTGACTTTCCGTTTCAACCCCTCACTGACTTCTCCTGGCTCCTGATGTTTATCTGTAATCCCTGGTTCCCAAATTTCTGCCCTCTCTGGCTTGACACCTCTGTGCCATACAATGCAACAACCCCTCCTTCTGATTAGCCTTGGGGTTGCCTCCTTGATGACTAGTTGACAGATAGTCCCGCCAAGTCTCAGACATCAGGAGTCCTATGAGCTTTGGATGTCAGCCTGTGGGCAATGGGCAAGCCACTGAAGACATTTGAGCAGGAAAAGAAAGAAGAAAAATGGAATCTCGAGACAATTGGCCTGATGGTGGTGTGGAAAGCAGAAAGCGATGAGATGGAGGAGGTTAGAAGACGATAGGAGAGGACCAATTAGCTACAGGCTTTACACTGTTAAGTAACAGATGTACCCCTTGTGATTTTAAATAGCAAATCTGTCTTCCTTAATTTAAACAAATCTGTACATGTGTAGCTTATTATTAGCTTTGCCTGCAACCATTAAATATAACTGTTTCATTTAAATAGAGCAACATTGCTATTGTGGAGAACAAAGGAAACATCTTATTGTTCAAAATTTGTTAAAGCATATGTATTAGAGAAATTAATTTCAGTCCAGAATTAAGCAGTCATGTTCTGCTCTAAACTGGAGCCCTTCTAAGCAGACCCTTTATAGCTATTATAGCAAGGCCAGGAAATTGTGCCTCCATGTTTCCTCTAGCAAGCAGTGGTTGTGTTTGTGTGTGTGTGTGTGTGTGTGTGTGTGTGTGTGTGTGAATGAATAAAAGGATTGTTTACTAGGGCAACAGTAAGCCACCATTATTATTGTCATTGAAATTACCACTCAAGAGGCTAAAGCTTAAACTAATCAATATAAGGATGTAAACAGAAGGAGAAGGCATAGAGCAGGTGAATATGGAATGACACATTTACAATATTAAACACAAATTGCATTTTCCTAGAACTCACTTGAGAGATCTTCCGCTATCACCCACCCCCACCCTACTGAGGTAAACAACTGCCTTAGGTGGAGGTGTGGGAGAGAAGAAGGAGGGAAGAAGGAGGAAGAGAGGGAAGGAGGGCGGCAGGGGTGAAGGAGGGAGGAAGGCAGGCAGACAGCAGGCAACGGATGTGATGTGGATCTAATTCTTGAGCATTATAATTCACTTTTTTAATATAACATTTTCTAATGTCACCCATGCAGCAATTCTCTGAGGTTATTTTAATTAATGCCATTTTTAGGACGAGGAAAATGGAAACGCAAAGAGCTTCAGTAATCTGTACAAGGTCAAATGCTGTTAAAGTCAAATGGAAAACAACAAAGCTATCCATTTATGTTACAAGCTTTATTCAGCACTTACTATGTGCCAGGTTTTGTTACAAATAGTCTATGAGTCACTGCAGGCATTATTCTTGTTATTCTTATTTTATAGATGAGAAAACCCAAATCTGGATTTCCTGGGATGCTCAAACCTCCAGCTCACATTGTTCTGTCATAATTTCTCTGCTGAGGACACATCCTGTAGATCAAGGGTAGATCAGGGACATGGGATGGTAACTGGTGTAGTGGACACTGGTTAAGAGCCTGGCAGCTGATGGCAGCTAAGACTTGCACAGGCACAACAGGTTCTGGGTTTCTGAGCAAATTCCTCACCCTCTTCAAGCCTCATTTTTCTCATCTGCAAATTAGAATCACTGCCATGCCTATCCTACAGCATTTGGGGAGGATTCAATGAAATAATGTACATACAGCATTTAGAAGAGGGTTAGGTATATGTAAGACTCAACACATAATGCAATATATAGATGATGTATTATAGAATTGTACACTTAAAACCTATAGAATTTTATTAACCAGTACATTTAATTTTAAAATATGAGCTCTTATTTGCTCTTCACTGGAGGAATAGTTTGAAAAACTGAAGTTAGACAAAACAAGAATGCACATGGATTTTTACACGTGTGTGCACTGACATGGGTCTTTCTCCTTTTAAAGAATACTTAGAGGAACTATGGAATGACAAGCCAAGGTTTTCTCATCCATTCAATGAATAACTCTGCAAGCAATGTCTTCCCTACACAAGTAGTCTACTGAAAAAAGACCTTCCCCATTCACTACAACATAGTGCACTGGTTAAAAGTCCTTGTCTGGTGTTCCACTGTGAGACCACAGATTTTCTATACATTCTCATTTGAGTTCAATTCAAGATTTTTTCCCCTGGGATTTCAAACCTTACGTGGCCCCTGATTCCCCTCTCACGACAACATCCCCAGAAAAGAAGAGGTTACCATCTTCAGCAAACTCAAGTGTGCTCCAACATAGTCCATCCTTCACACATACTCCAGGGACAATCTAGCACATATTGCTATCCCTTCAGTGCACTTGGCAGTGGAAAGATGCTGAATGACCTGTGAGTGTGGAGACTAGAACTTGTCATATGCCAATGTTGGTGCTATGGTGTTAGCTGAAGCTGGGTTATGGCAGCCAACACAGGCACAAGAGATGAGCTGGCACAGTCACAGTAATGACACTCCCCTGGTGTCTACTGAGGAACCAGAAAAGCAGATGGCACCAACTCTCAGAGAGCTGACATTTATGACCAAAGCCTGAGTGACTGAGTTGGTATCGATGGGCATTGCAGAAAACAGCCAAATTCAGTAATAAGAGAGTTTCCTGCATGCTTGTAATGCAGAGGACTGCCATCAGTCAGTGTGTTTATGGTCACAACTACACCACAATGCAAAGACACCTACACTCAAAAAAGTTACCATCAGCAGCCTAAGCTCCAGTAGAGATTTTATGCTGGTTTCCGGGAGCAGAGTGGCCTGATGAGAAAACAATCCATGCTCTGGGAAGTCAGGACACTTCTGGTTCCAACTGAGCAGCTGAGCAACACATTAGGTTGCTCAAATTTCATGACCACAGTCTACATCACTTTCAAAATATCTTATGTATGTTCCTATGTTTGTACTGAAATCATTGCAATACAATGCTCTAGTTACCCATCATTTTACCCACTACTCAGGGCTGGGGTTGTATCTAATTCTTGTTAATAGTTCGGGGAGTTTCACAGGTCTAGGCACTAATTCCTCCCACCCAGTTGAAAAATCTTCGTATAACCTTTGACTCCCCAAAACTTAACTACTAAAAGCATATTGTTGACCAGAAGTCTTACCGATAGTATAAAGACAGTCGATTAACACATAATTAACATATATTTTGTGTCAGCAGATGTATTATATACTATATTCTTACAATAAAGTAAGCTAGATAAAATAAAATGTTATTAAGAAAATTATAAGGAAGAAAAAGTACATTTATTGTATTTATTGAAAAAAATCTATGTATAAGTGGGGGACCCATGCAGTTCACATCATGTTGTTCAGGGGTCAACTTTGTGTGTGTTTGTGTGTGTGTATATATACATAAATATATGTATCTCTCCATATATAGAGAGAAAACATTCTCTCTATAATATATCAGCACCTGATAGATTTCAAAAATTCACCTGATATACTCAGAAACTTGTTTACTTTCTTCATTAGCATAATCTCAGTTTTAATAATTACTTATCATTACCGGGTTATTTAATTTTCCCAAGTTGAAAAAATTTCATTTCTTCCCTATGTGGTCTAGGCCCCTAGGAGTTTCTGAATAGAATAGAATGCAATAAGAAATGTCTTGGGCACCTACATGATAAAATGTTTTGTCAGAACTTCCCATGCTTCCCCTCAACACCACTTAATGGGTTGTTTGTGTAGAAAATGAATATTTGCCAAGTATTTTGGTGTACATGAATTTGTTTGATCTCTAAAATGTACCTATGAAGGTTCAGCTGAAGTTCAAACTCAGGTTCATTGCACCAGCTGTCAAGAAATAATGAGAATAGTCTCAGGGTCGGACAATGAAAACAGTACAAGCGTGGAACTTAGACATATATGCGTAGGCTCCTCAGGTTCATAATTTTTAATATCTGTGTCTCTGGGCATGCTACCTTTTCCCCACGGGCCTCCATTTCCTCATCTATAAAATGCAGACACTAATGTCTACTTCACAAGATCAAAGTGAGATAAATGGGGCCAGATGAATGTGATAAAACACTGGCCACTGGGACTCCAGCATGAATGAGTCAATGTCAGGAGCCCAGCAATATGTGGGCAGTCAGGAACCAACACAAATTCATTCATCTCTAGTCTCTTTTTCTGCTGAAGACATAGAGCTATACTTTGTATCAGTGTAAAATCTATGAAGCATATAATCTTGGCAATACTGTCAGTCAACACCTTTTACCTGAATTACACTTCCAATCATCACTTGAGCGAGTAGATATCAATTTAATTTGCTGCTGAGCCTTCTTTGAACCTCTTGGTTAATTATTGCTGACAGCATCACAGTGAGTGATGATCTGCATTGTAATTAGGGTGGTGACAATTAAAGGTGAGAGCAGAGGGCCCTCTAGTCTTGAAATTATTTCACTTTTCTCCCTTGTTTACCTTTTCTCTTGCCTTCGCAATACCGAGGGTTCAAGGAACACTTAGTCACGATGTGACAATTGTTCAGTGTTGTTGGATCCAAAGTTCTATTAATGAGGTAAAACACAGCCTCAGTGACATGAATGATATCCTTGGTTGTTAGCCTTGATTTAATTCATCGAATAAAAGTCTCGAATTTTTACCTTTTTATACCAATTTACTGCAATTCAAGGAGTTTCTGCTGCTTTCTCAGAAAATATTGTTATTGCTTTCATGTTATAAACCCTGCTATGCAAAACTGAGTGTACAAAAGAGACAAGTTGCTGAAGGATGTGGGACAGTATGATTGCTGCTATTACAAACGAGTTTTCCCTTTACAAAAAATTCACATTGTACACATTCTAGTAACTTCTGAGTTCCTTAGTACATTTTATGTTTACACCTTACTCGTTTTGTTTTATTTTTTGTTTTCCTAAGATATGTCTTCAGCAAATGTTAAAGAGACTTTTTAAGATGTTTGAAGTTGGAAGAGAGACTTTCCAACTACCCCAAAAGACACTAAGTCATCAAGTGTCAAATAAGAAAACATTATAACCCCCACATTCCTTTTTGTACACTCTGCTCCCAATAAATTATCTTCCTTTCCAACCCCAGCTCTGCTCATACTTTTCCTTCTTATCCTTAAGAAATGCTACTCTTTCTTTAACACAAAGTTCAAATATCTTCTCTTCTAGGATTCCTTCCTAACTTTTCACATGCCTCTGACCCTGAACTTCCACAGCTCTTATGTCAGAGGCCTAATACAAACATCATTTGGTAGTGCATTTTATATTTTTCCCCATGAGACAATGCATTCCTAGAGGGGCAAGGGTCTTGTCTGTCATAGTAGTTAGGAATAAGACCCTCTCCCTTCTCAATGACTTGATATTTCATACCCATTTCACACTTGACTATTTCACACAAAATTTCACCAAGGTAATTCCAAGACATATCCTAGGGACTGGAGAAGAATACATAGATCTCATCTGCTATTTCATTACTCTCTCCGCTTTGCTCATGAAATTTGATGGGAAAACAATTTAGAGTCAGAAAACTGGAGTTGTTTTTCTAGTTCTTACTTATTTCTGTGTACTTTTAAACAAATCTTGTAGCATTTCTCGGTCTCAGGTACTTCATCTGAACAATAGGAAACAAAAGAGCTACTTGACTACTTAAATTATCTTAGCCTCAGATAAGATATAAAACAGAATAGGTGAAGTATATTTTAGAAAATAAGATCTTATTAGTATTAAATTAGATATTCTGGATAGGTTGAGTCTGCACTGGGAGAACCAAGTGTAAATACAGGGAAAGCATGCAGACACTAATCATTCTGTATCATTGAGAAACAACCTTTATATATACCAAACCACAAAGACATAGAAAAGTGAATATTTAAAACAGTTATAACTGTTTATAAAGGTTGTTTATACTCCATTAAGCTGTAGCTGTGAGATGTTTATTTTATTTTTCTCTTTTTTTGAGGGAGGGGAAAGGATGGTACACAGCAGAATAAAGAAAGATGGAATCCTAAGAATTTGTCCAACTTACATAAAATTCATTGGATAATTGGTCTACGTTTTATTTAGCTTACCCTGTGTAAAAATTTGGGTGTGGTTGAAAAATAGCTTCAAGGGCATCAGGCACCTCATAGATATGATACTTCTACTACCATATGTGTGAATTTCTCAAGTCCTTTCATGTTGGTGCCTCAGTTTCTCCATCTTTCAAATAGGGCGGGGACTATTCCTTATTTATCCTGTCTCAGCACGTATAGCTTTCTTGGATAATACTAGGTGTAATGTTTTATTACATAAATATAAATACAATATAAATACTTTATGGTTTTTATTTATATAAAATATAAGTACTATGTATAATGTTTAATTATATTAATTTAAAGGCTAAAAAGACATAGATGTATAAATGAGAGTGTTAGTCTACATGGTTTAGATCTCTTCTCAATATAATATTAAGGAGGTAGAGAATGCAGTACCAACCACCCTATTTTCTTCTTACTATTATAGCAAATGGTGGAACATTTTTGCTCTTCCTGCCCAGGGTGTTGAACATAATATAACAGAGTTAGATAAAATTCCATAGAACTCTGTAAGTTATTGCTTCTATGACCAGGCATAAGTTGATTCCTTGGGCCTCAGTTTTTCCATCTGTAAAATGGCAACACCTAATCAGATTGTGGAGAGGACTGAACAGAAGCATGAAAACCATGTAGCTCATACCTGCCAGGCAGTGGATACTGCATAAATGTCCACACCCTTCTTGTTGCCCCTCTATAGAAACTGGCATGGGGCCCATGCACAGCACACGCTCAATAACTAGCTGACTGATCATTTGTGGTTTGAAATTTCTCACACACAGTACATATATTCACCCGAACATTTTAAATGTTGTGGGAATTTCTACTCCAGTAAAGTTGCAAATTCTTTCAAAAGTTTCTGCTCCCCTAAGTATGTCTTAGTAAAATATGAATAGAAAAAAAATTCTAACTTTTTAGTAAGCATAGAAAACCTCCAAGATTTTGTTCTTTTAAAAGTTAAGGTCCCTGTAAATTGAGTTTCTCATTCATGTTCAAGGCTGACTCAGAACTGACTCAGAACTGACTCAGAATTGGAAATAGATGATAGTTTGATACATCTTTTGTTTCTATAGAATAGCAGACTTCTCCTTGAAATCCCTTCATGCAACACAATGTAATCGGTTCGTATGGTCCTTTCATATAAACCACTGAAATCATGGGAGGGAAAATAATTTGCACTTCTATTGATCTACACCTTCAGCAATACACCAAAGTGGCTTTTCAATTAAAAAATATATTTTCATTCATTTGAAAGCAAACATTTTAACCTTTGGGAGGAGGTTAATATTGAGAATCAGTGCTTGAGATTTTATATACTGCAACACCAAATGCTTCACAGGGACAGAGCCCAAGGGCAAGACATGTTTCGTCACTCTGATTCCAAATGTTTAGCCTTAAAGACAGCATTTTCCAAGCCTGGAATTGTAGTATGAGTTATATTCTCTCTGAAAGTAATGGCCAAGTGTGCTATTTATAAAATCAGCACAACTGAACTATTTACTCTCTTTTATTCTTAACCATCTCTGAGGCCAGCTGGCTACCCCAGCCTTTATCACACTGAAAAAGTTTTGCCCAAGTATTTACTTATGAACTGGCTCCTTTTGTACAAAGAGAGCAGCTCAGGTCCCTCTACTTGCCATTTAGTTAAGTCAACAACTCCTAGCTGTTGGAGAGGTGACATTGACCAGTCAGTACAGATAATACATGGGAGAGGTCAAAATAAGAAGCATAATATTGATATCATCTCCAGGATAAGTATATTGCTGAAGGATGCACCTGTCCAACACCTCTTCTCTCCCAGTTTTATTTCCACGGAATAACTGACTAAAAACTACTCACTTTATTTCCATCTTCCACCCTGCCCCACAGGCTACCAGTGAAACAAGAAAATACCAAGCCAGAAAACCAGAGTGACACACGGGCTCCTTGCGGGACTATTGCAGCATGTCTGGTCTCACAAGCTGCAGGTGGCATTTCTGTTGGTTAGTCTCCCGCCTTTTCTGTAGAACTATTTCTCTCTCTTTTTTGATATTTTATTCTCATCTTGTTTCTTTCTTCTGTACTGTGCCTGACCACATTCTTGCAAAGCGTAGTTTTATTTTATATAGATGATTTTCTCTTTACGTTTCCTCCTTCCCCTCTCCCTAATCCTCACCTATTTTGATTCTTTCCCTTTCAAACCATTATATTAAAAAAAAGAGAGAGATTAAAAAACATTTCTCCTCATTCATACACATTTGTGAAGCTTTTTACTTCACATTTCCTTTCTAGGAGTGAGGACTGACTTTTCTCACATTGACATGCATGCAGTGATTTCCATATCCCACTTTACCTACTCTTCTCTGTGTATAGTAGTTCCTTTGAGGGGTGTATGGGGTGCTCAACCGTATCTCTTGCTATTTTTCTAACCTTTTCGCTTTGCTGTCTGCTAAAGTGGAACTCTCTTTGCCCCTTCCTTTGATGATCAGCTTATCATTTGTGGATCCACCTACCAACCAAAGTTACCAGCTCTTTTTGGTGGTGGTGGTGGCGGCGGGGCTTCTGTACCAATAATGAGGATCTCAACTTTGAATCTTTTTGCCAAGCCTGTAACTGTTGAATTTTTAAAAAACTTTTTGTCCATGCCAACTCTAATATTTCTTCTGTCTTTTGGCATCCCCAAAGATCTATCCCCCATGTGGGGGGTGTCTTTTTATTTTTACATGAAAACTATGCTTATCTATGTCTGTTCTAGTGATAGCCATAGCCCCAAGATATCCAACATTTAATTAGCCGCAAACACTACTACACGTCTGTTCTTTAATTTGTTATATTTGGCCTTTTGAGCTGTTCACGCAACCCAACCACTAACAACTTCTGATTTTTTATGTATTACCACTAATTTACCACTCTTACGTCCATTAGCACCCCATATGCTTTATTCTTGTAGTTTTCTCTTTTGGTTCAGTTAAACCACAACCTTGGGCTGGATCACCCTGCACAGATCCCACAGGGAATACCACTCCTCAAACAGCGATCCCTTTCCAAAGCCAACTTCCGTCTGGGCATTCAAAGCCCCCACGTACTACGCAGATCACAGACAAGGGAGAGGACACAGAAGCCTTTAACCAAAGAAACAACCAACCCTCCGCACTTGTCACCCTGCACGTGTGTCTGTGTTTGTACGTGTGTGTTTCTCGGAGTGTTAAGAGCCCTTACGTGCACGTTTTTGAGAACAGGCGTGCATTGTCCCCTACCCTGACGCTTTCATTAATACCATGCTATTGTTTTCTTTAAAAAGACACATAAGTTAAGATCAAATCATACCCAGCAGGCAATCAAAGGGAAAAGAAAAAAAACCCCAGCAGTCCTCTTAAAGTTCTATTGTCATCCCTGGCTGTCTCCCAGTTCTCCTGACTCATCAGCATCTGTTTCACAGTCCTTACACTTTCGAACACCCTGTCACACAGTGACTTGGTGTCTAACTGCTAGCTGGCGTCCGGCGCCATCAGCATTACTATTACTACTACGACTACTATTTCGGTGGTTGGCATTTCTTCACTCCGCAGCGTCCCCTGCACAGAGGCTCCTCCGTCCCCAGCGTTTGGCATGAAAACTTACCGCTTTTACCAACTCCCCCTGCGCCCAGCATTACCACCTTGTACTCTCTGGACCCGCCTGACGCGCTGCTGGGGGAGCAGCTGGCTTCGCTTTCTACCTCCATCTTCCCCGAGGGACCGACCGGAGGGCGACGAAGAAGGACAAAAGTCACCCGTGTCAGGTGCTTGCTCAGATATTAAGCAACTCTGAAACTGTGTCCAAAGAAAGGTTTAGTACGAGGTAAGACCCCGCGGCGTCCGACTGGCTGCTGGTCCTGAGCCGGAGCGGGTCTCATAGCAACCGCTTCAGCTGCTTCCAATAGCAGTCTGCCTTTACCTACCCCCACCTCCTGCGGTCCCCACTCTGCCGAGCCTCCTGTGAGCGCTCCTGCCCTCGTTTGCACTGCTCGGCCCCCGGCCCTCCTCTGTGTCGCTCCCCGGCCCCGGCCGTCCCTCGCGGGCTCTCGGGCTCCCGCTGCCCCCCGCGCAGCCCCCGCTGCCAGATGCGCGGACGTGGCCGCCTTCCAGGCCGGGATGCGGCCGGGCAGACCTGCGCGCGCCTCCCAGGCCGGGGCCGCAGCTCCGGCCGCCCAGGCTCTCCCCTCCGGACCGCCTCCGCTCGCTAACAAGGGTGCCTCTCGTTAGCTTTTATCACCGTCTTTGTGCATAGTTCTTCTGGGAAAAGATTGCCACCAATTTAGAAGAGAAAACAAACAAACGAAGAGTAACTCAGCTCTTAAGGACTGCTTTTTTATTTTTTTTATTTTTATTTTTTTTTTTGTAGTGTTGAAGTACTAGCTGGCTGGCAGGAATGGTGGCAGCTCACTTGTTAGTTGCAGTTCTAACCTAAGGAGATAGTTGAATTAGGTCATTGTCGTGTTGGGAGGTGAATCGTCCTTGTATCCATCAGCTTGTTAAGAAAAGCCTAAGACACCGGGGTCCTGTCAAACACGGAAGAGATACTGAAATACTCGTATTTTTGCTGACAATTATGATAGCATTAAAGATCATGGAATATAATTTTTTAAATGTCCAAACACTTGCTTCTTCTGTGAATTATTTTAAAACTGTATGGTCTCTACTTTTCTCTGGGAAGTTGCTAAACGATAAAGGTCTTAGAATGCTTTCAATAATCCCTGATTGTCATTGTCAGACCCTGTCCTTCAAACACGATGACAATGATGTTCTGTATGTTTATTGTCTATTTTCTGATTGTGATTGAATTATGATTAGATGCAGTCAAGAGTTTGGTGTACAGAGGTTTGTCTTTCTGTCTAGATTTTAGGATCCTCCAGGAAAGAAACTACGTTTAATCAGTTAGTTCCTTATTACTATAGTATACAACCAACTGTTGCACACAAAGTAGCTGCTCAATATATTCTTACTGGTCATTGGAGAGGTGTCGTGTCATCAGAGTTAATAGCACAGGCTCTTAATAGCTATGTGAACTTGGGTAAATTAATTCACCTCTCTGTGCCTTAGTTTCTTCATCTATAAAATAGTTTACCAAAGCCCTATTTTATTAACTCATTAAGTGAGTTTAACGCTTGTACAATGCTTAAAACAGTCTGGCCAATTGCAATCAGCACATAGCTGTATGACATTATGGTTATTAAATTATTGTTTTGAGTGTTCCCGGCCCACTGTACATAAGCACACACCAGAAGAGATCATCTCTTCATGCGTTTAGTGGCATCTGTGCATCTCCTTTGCTAAAGTATCTATTCAAGCTTTTTGTCTATTTTATATCCAGTTGTTTGTTTTTGTATTATTGAGTTTTAAGAGTACTTTAGATATTCTAGATGTAAGCCTTTTTATCAGATACATGTACTGAAATTATTTTCCACCCAGTCCGTGGCTTTTCTTAACAATATCTTTCAAAAACCAAGAGTTTTAATTTTGAGGGGGTTCAATTCATAATTTTTTTCTTTTATGGATGATCCATCAGATTTTAAATGACACCTTGCCCGATGGTTGTATTCCCAATTCTCTTTTCATCTTTTTTACCCCTTCATTGCAACTTTGCTCATTGTCATAGCTCCATTTACTGCCTCCCTGTGAGCAACTGCCAAGTTTGTAACTCTGGACCCAATTTTCCCCCCTGAACTTTGAAAGTATATCCAAACAGACATCATTCTTATTCTCCATAACAAAGTCAATGCGACTCTCTTTTTGTAGGGAGCATCACCTCTCCCCAAGTCCCAGGTTTATTTTAGCCTCTTCTTATATTTAATCTCCATGACTGAAAGGACTCCATAACTTACTCTGAGTACCCTTGCCCTTTCTCTGTTTTATACCACTCAATTTATCCTGTGTACTGATGTCAGAAAAATCCACCTAAATCGTCAACCTGACTGACCCTATTGTACACATATTCATAAATCACATGCCTAAATAATACAATACAATAGCTCAGAATGGGATGCAAAGTATTTATTCTAGATGCATGCCCTCACACTTGATAGAATAGGCAGACAAAGTGGGTGACCTGCCTTTCCTCCAACAAAACGGTCATTTCCATAATTGGATCTAACAAAGCACTATTGCTATATTATAATTATCATGCCATTGACTCCCTGAAATTTTATTCCTCCATGAGAATAGGTATGTAAACAATGGCATTTAGCTTCAAGATCCTTGTTGTTGGTTTTTTTCTACTCCTGGTGCAGAAATTCTTCTGACATTGAGCAAGTGACTTACCCCTCTAGCTATCCATCCCACCATCTGTTACTCTGTTTTCCACATCAGCCATTCTGATTGGTGGTAAAGCACAGGAATTTTCCTACCAGCTGTGTCCTTGGTGCTGTTTTTTTTTGTTTTTTCTATTTTAGTATTAACCGCAGAGTCCATGGAAATGTCTTTTAACAGTAAATAAATGAATGGCTTGTCAAATAGCACAGGGGCACTATGACAGGAGAATTTAGTGAATGAGCTTTCTTCTCAGTAGCTAATGTATTTGTCCCCAATCCTCCTGCGGAAATCAGGGAGATGTTTCCTTACTTACTGGAAGCACAAGGCCTGCAGGGATGCTTTCCTAGCCTTTGTTGTCTCTCTCTTTAAAATTCTAAGGCACTCCCCTCTAGTCTCTTTTCTGGAGTTACTGAGAGTCTGATTGATAATGTTTGAATTTTGGAGGATTTCCAATGCTACTGATTTTCAGTTTGGGCAGTGAACTTGGTGACTTCACATGCTCTGTGCTCTGACCAGTGCACCCAAGAGTCTAAGGTATGAGTGTGTGTGTGTGTGTGTGTGTGTGTGTGTGTGAGAGAGAGAGAGAGAGATGAAGGTTTTTCTTTCAGGTGTATAAATGCTGATTGAAATGGACTCTTTAAGTAATCAAAATCATTACGTGGCAGATTAATTTGTTTTCCAGAAAATTATTAAATGATTGAAGTTTGGGAGCCCCAGGATGGCGGCAGCATAGCGGGACGCCGAGCTCTGCCCACTCCCAGGAGCAAACTCCAATGTACACATGTATAGAGAGCAATTACTCCCGTAAGACAACTAAAGGCTGGATGAATAGTTCCTGAACAGCAAAAAGAGAAAGAGACTGAATAGAGAAGGCTGGGAGGCCATGGGAACTCTCTAGGAGCTGTGGAAACTTCTGGGAACTCTGGGTGAAGCAGCCCATGAGCGCTGTTGTTTACTTTCCCCCACATCTTTGGGGCGGGCAGCAGCTCTCCGGTGTTCAGGCCTACCTGCTAGATCACAGTGGTGCTTTCCAGGCTACATTGCCCGGAACTTTTTCCTCTGAACAAAGGAAGTAAGCAGGAACAAGAGGGCATCTCCCTCAAGGCCAGTGCCTGAAGCTTCATAAGCACCTGCTCAGCTCCAAGTGACTTCCCCAAACGACTGGGCATCTGGAGTCCACACAGAGATCTCTTCTATTCAGGTCCACTTCCAGTACAGCAAACAAGAGAGTGACTGCACACAGAAGGCTGGGGAGCCATGGGAGGTCTCTGGAGACTGCAAGAATTCTCCAGAACTGGAGGGGCCTGTATCCACCATTGTTTGCATTCCCTTCCACCTCCATAAGGTGGGTGGGTGCTCTATCCAGGTTTGTTGGCCTACCTGCAAGGTCACAACAAGTTCCCAGACACATCACCAGAGCCCATTTTAGTCAGAACAAAAGAAGCAGGGAGGATCTGAAAGCAATCACTGCAGGCACCTGGCCTCCCCACCTGGGGCCACAGAGGCTCCATAGGTCAGTGCCCTGAATGCCTTGGGTACTCACTTGACTCCTACTAGTCTGCCACACCCACATGGCACATACAGCTTTCACAAAGGCCGCTTCTGCACAAGGTGACTTTTTCAAAACTGGAAGAGATAGCTTTTCTGCCTAATTCATATAAACAAACACAAAAAGTCAAACAAAGTGAAGTTTGCATTCGCTTCCTAACCTACCCTGGTAGTTGCCACCCTTTTTGAATCTGCATCAGAGAAGAACCCAGCATGCAGTGTTCATTCAGAGCCACTCAGTTCCCTGAGCAGGATCCAAGTCTTTCTTGGCCAAAGGGAAAGCTAACAACACGCATGGATATCTATTGACTATACGAGGGGACCCTATACTAGGTGAGTGTTCTAGGGACCCATTTGCATCGGTGTATCAGCTGGTGGTGTTGTGAGAGGCTTGTGTTTGGCTTCATTGAATTTCTTTTGGAGACACTTCAAAAGTGTTTGCTCATTTCATAATGTGTTATTTACACAAACAGTGTGCAACACGACAACATACCTGCCCACCCCACGGTGACTGTTCATCAGTTTTTGACCAAATACAGCATGACCCCACTACCCCTCTCTATTCACCTGATCTCACCCCAAGAGACTCAAATTGTTTCCCCAGATGGAAAAAGTACTCAAAGGGAAACATTTTGCCGATGTGGAAGAGGTGAAACAAAAAACATCAGAAGCACTAAAAGGCATCAAATCGACAAGTTCAAAAACTGTTTCAAGCAGTGGAAAAAGCGTCTCAATAGGTGGATCGTGTCACGCACAGAATGCTTTGAAAGTGACAAATTTAAGCATCGAAGAATAAATATGAAAATTTTATAAAGAAATTCCAGGAGTTTTTGGGTGACCCCTGTACTTTAGTAACTGCTAAGACATCCAGTCATTGGGGTAGGCCTATAAGGGAGAAGTTTGACAGATCCAGAGGTCTTTTCTTACTTCTCCAGCACTGACAGGCAGAGCTCCTGACACCCTTGTCTGCAAAGCCACTATTCCCTTAATTAGAGCCTCTATTACATTGATTACAACAATTTATTTACACTTCAGTTCACCTTACTAAAAAAAATGGTGACCCTGTCATATTTTTATCTCTCCAGAGTTTAGCACAGTGCCTGGCATGTGCTAGGTAACTAGGACATTTTTGTTAAATGAGAGAATTAATTACATCACCTGGGTGACTGTCTATTGCCACTATTAATAAAATTAACCTTTCAAAGTTTATTATTTACTATTTATACCCTAATTAAAAGATAAATCATAGAGAGAAGAGATAGTTAGTAATGTAGTTAATAACCTCTGGGTAAATTAGTGCTTGGCATGCGCATTCTCACCATGAGATATAAGAGGATTGCAAAACAGGAGATAGCACAACTTCCAGAGCAAAAAATAAACTGGAAGCATCAAGGCCACAAGATAAAGGGGAAAAAGTTAATTTTGCAAGTGAGAGGCAGAGTTCTATCTGCAGGGCACAGATTTCTTTATCACATTGACCTCATAAACACATAGTAAAACTCACAGTTGGCGGTCATACTTCTGGTTGTGAAAGATTCAGCAGTGTCTCCTGCAGGCTTATTAAGGCTTAATATTTGGAAAGAGAGATATTACATGTGATCTAAAATAAGCTGCATTCATTCATTTATTCATTCAACATGGATTCATTCATTAAATAGGGATTGATTTGCTCATTCTCAAATTCATTCTACTGCTCATTCTCAAAACCATTTATCCATGGTTTTTAGGGAAATTAAGGGAAAACACAATATAGTCCATGAGTTCAAAGTGATTATACCCATGTCTGAGCGAAAGATACGCGCGTGCCAGACTCTGGAATAAGCCAAAATGTGATAGGTAATTGAACAGATGTATGAACAGGGTCTGATAGAGGAAGGAAAGGCTGATTCAAAACTGGAAGATGAGGTGAGGTGTCAAGGAAGGGAGGGTACCTTATGCTAGATTTAAAGTAGGCATTCAAATGGAAGAAATGACAAAAACCAGGCATATTCAACATTTAGAGAATAAGGTGTTTAGGGCTTATGTTTTTGCTATTTGTTTTTTAAGACTTTATCTTTATCTTTAAACAAGCATCATGTTCACTTTAAAGTAGTACAATAAATAATGCAAACTTTTGATTAGAGGAAAATCAAGGTCTGGCTCAAGTTTTTTGTTTTTTTTTTCATTAAGCCTTTGTGATTTGCTCATATTCCAGTGTGGAACTAAGCTAAGTTTCTATATATTGTTGTAGTCACTAATTTGGTACTTAGCATTCCACAATTTACTAAATTGTAATTTATTTAAGAAAAGAATCCCCATTACTTTTTTAAAAATTATATTTCCCATGGTTCTGGGCCCAGGTCTTAACATCATAAAGGAGCAATAAAAAAATGTCACAACATTTTTTGACCAATATACTTCTTAGTAATATCTGAGAGTAACCACAACTAATTGCAAGTTTCATTATTCAATTATCAGAATTCATTTTCACTTGTAAAAGCAAAATATTAGGCTAAGTCTATTTAAACACAAGAACAAGATAATAACTATTTTAACCACATGAAAAAAATATTGTATATGCTGGCATATTTTATTTTATTTATTTTTTTTAATTTATGCTGGCATATTTTAGATAAATCAATATTATATATATTTTTTCTATGTGCAATTTATTGACCAAAGATTTCCCCTGTCTTTCACTTTTATACTTTTATACATGTATGGTACAAGTATAATTGATGGATGTAATGATGACTCTGAGGCTATGTGAGATCCTGTAATATAATATTCCAAACTACTTCATTTTATTCAGGAAAATTTTGATACAAGCTACTTGTTATAGTTCTATCTTATAATACATGCTATCCATTAATTTGAATTGTTGAATATCTGGAGTATAGTCTTGCATTCAAATTATGGACAGATAAGAAGCTACTATATAACTTCATTAATGCACAAAATGGTGACACATCAGACTTAGTAGGTGCTTAATATTTTTAATATTGTACTTGGATAATTTTATATTCCATTGCAAATGCCACCACACAGCTTTGCTATTAACATTAAGATAATATTTTTTCTAATATTTAAAAATTGAGATCTTATTAAATTTTTATTAAGAGTTAGTTGTGAGACTTCCCTAATTCCCCACGAAAGAAGATATTAGAATTGGGGTAGTGCCTTGGATGCAATTGTATAAACTTTCACCTGGGAAAGCGATCACACAACTGATCATTGATTTATTCTTGAATACTGAGCATCAGAGAGTTTATTACTTTACAAAATAGGCACTATGACCACTTAAAATAGTTAAAAAAACTCTCAGATTTTGGAGTACAAGAGGTCTCATTATTGATCAGATCTCTTTTGCCAACTTATCAACAGTGGAAAAATGGATAAATCTTCTCAATTCTCAGAGCTTTACTTTCTCATCTGCAAAGTAAAATCATAATATACTTGGGTTTTGTGAGATTCAAATGAGATGATATTAATTCAGTGCCTGGGAACATTCATTAGTGGTATAAAATTAAATTTTAAGAAGTTCATTCATTTATAAAGCACTATCTGAGAAAGAGGGAAATAGTTTGAGGGTTTTGGTCACTTCAGTCCTATACAAGGTGAGTGACTACTACAAGGTGATGCAGGGGGAGGTCAGTGGGAGAGGTGCATAGTTTATACACAATCATTGAAGAAAGGGCATTTAACGTTTGGACAATGTTCCTTTGTCAAGCATGTGCCATGTGTAGGGAAGTAGCAGAAAAGAACTCAGGAAACATAGTTTGTAAATAATCTGACGGCATTTCTGAGAAGTTTCGACTTACCCAGTAGGTCATGTGATGCCAACAAGTGTGTGATTTCAAAAAAAACTTGCAAAGCTCTCTGCAGAGGTGTTTGGAAAGTGAATTACAGTGAAGCTTAGCTAGGGCCCAATAAAATGTCTGGGTGGCTCTTTCAGACATCCAGCAGCATAGATACTAATTTGAACTAGATGAGCTAGGTCCATGGCACTGTAACTCAAAAATGGGAATGTGACCCGTATCGCATTGCTAGAGAAATCTTGGCAGGTGTTCCTGCTTCCTGGGGGCATGAGAATAATCGAGACAGGAACCAGAGATGGTGAAGGATTTTTGCTTGGCTCACTGGTTACACCATGTAGGTAACAGTATCATTGCTTCTGATGCAGAATCAAGTAAGAGTGAGCAGGAGTAAAGTGGGGAGGTATGTGAATAATGAGTCAAATTTGATTGCCTTAAGTTTGAGGTGCTTTTGGAATATCTGGCTAGTTTTATAAGGAAAACAGTTTCAAGCCATAGGTTTGGAGTTCAGGGTAGAGGGATATGGATTAGGAAATCTTTCACTTATTAGTGGAAAATGCAAACACAGCAAGAGATAAGATTCTCTATGGAGTGCTTGCAAGAAAAAAGAGAGAATAAAAGTCACTTTTCTGGATGGACTGTCATCGACCAAGGTAATATTTGTTGAGTTCTCTTGCTAAGAATTTTTTAAGTGCATTTTATTATTCAATCTGCACAATGACTCTCTATCCATATTACTAAGAAGATAAAGAAGAAATATACAGAACTTGGGAATGTCACCGGGAGAATAAAACCCAAGCAAGGAAAGCCTTGAAGCAAGAATGGGTCCATCCTATCAAATGAGGCATATTTGTCATGTAAGAATGGGAGTGACAATATGTCATTCCATTTTGCAAGTGAGAGTTCATTAATGGATAGAGCATTAATGGTAGGAAACGGAAAATGCAAATCAGATAGTAAAAGATGAAGGAACGAGTAGGAGTTGAGAAATTAATCACAAATATATACACTTCTCATTTCAAAAATTTGGTAGTGACAAGAGAGTGTGTGATATAACCACATATTGTCCTTATTGAAGACATGACAGGAAATGGTTATAGAATTAATGGAAAATCATTTTTAGAATGTAATGGGCACAATATTCATATGTAGCAATTATTGTTCTTCTAATTATACATATTTAATAGCTTGTCAAGGATCTTACAGCTAGGAAACAAGAACTACCAAAACTTGATCTTAATTTTGACAATCAATATTTAATAATAATTTATCTTTACTTTTAAAGTATACATTTCTTTCCTAGTCTTGTAAAATTTTAAACTATATTTTATCAAAAATCTGTGACAGACTCTGTTTTTTTTGTTAGTTATATTATTTTTACTGAAACATTTCTCTTTATAACCTATTGAAACTTTCCCTCACTTAGCTTCAGACAATCACTCTTGTCCTATTATCTTTTGTGACTGTAAATAATTTGTTTTGTTTATTTTGTTACCTTGACGATATTTATGAATCATGTCATAGAGAGCCTCCCTTGGAGACCTCTCTTTTGTAGACTGTATAAATTTAGTTCCTCAGGTCTAAACTCATACGTCTTACCCTCTAATCCTGGGATATAATTTGTTGACCTTCTGAATTTTTTTTCTCAACTCACATCTATAGGTTGTCAGTGTTGCAAAGAGAAATTATGGTGAGAAGTTAATGACTTGAAGTGATATCTAGCAAAAAGCCAAGATAGAGCTTCAGCAACATTCTAACTAAAATACTTACAAAGATGTAGAAAATAGAGAAACAATTACACTGCAGGAAAAGCTAAGGAACAATAGGCTAACCAGAGAGAAAAATATCACTGACATATCTGGGCTTGGCTTGACAAGATTAACCAGTCTGCTGTCCCAATATTTAATAGGGAGAATTATGACACTCATACACTCTCTGCACCCTCCCCCTGGCTTAGAGATGAGGATTTGCACCAAGCTTGTAACCAGACGTGCATTATTTCACTTTGCAAATGTTGGTATTTGAGATGGTCAGAAGCCGGCTTTATTACTTAAAAAGAATTTATTCATAATTACATCTCAAAGAAAATGGCAGTATGTTGTGTTACATGAGAGGGGAGTGAACAGTTAAGCACTGCAAACTGGAAGGATAATCTCAACAAAACCAGAGAAATGTATCCCTAGGAGGAGTACATGTTAGATACTGTAAATTATCTAAGTCTTACTGCTCAGGAAACTGAGAGTGAAGACCAAGCAGTCTGGCCAAACAGGCTCAGGCAGACTCAGACATTTGAGGATAAGTTACCAGAAAGGAAGTTTCTGAAAAATACTGTGGCACAGGAAAAGAAATGCGATCATGTTGACAAAGAAACAAATCTTAAAATTGAGCCAAAAGAATATGTGTCTATTCTTAAGAGTATGCCAGAATATGTCCTCTATTAGAAAAGCATAGGAGCTCCCTGGTGGTGTAGTGGCTAAGGCTTCGGCACTCTCAACGCTGCGGCCTGGGTTCGATTCCCAGCCAGGGAGCTACCCGGCCCCACCTCACCCCAAAAAGAAAGGAAGAAAAGTATAAAGCTATAAGAAGGGAGAACTCTCAGGTTAAAGCACAGTAGTGGGAGATCCAATGTAATACTTCTAATACAACGTATGTTACTTCAGTAGCAGGTACCTGAACTGGTACGTAATGGGTTATCATTCAATATTAGCTCCTACATGCAATCACTACAGACTGAGAAAACATAATAGGGAGTACCATTGAAAAATGCAAGGAAGCTTCCATTTCGATAATGGAGTTTATACCCAAAGTCAACATGCAGAAATCAGACTTGACAGTATTAACATTTAAATCAGTAGAGCAGAGGAAAAACTTAAGAACTCTTCCCAAGATGCAAAGAAAAAGAAAGTTGATGGCAATAATGAAAGAAATGATAGAACTGGAGACCTTTGGACTTTCATCCAACTCATTGTAGAGACCGGAGGGTGGGCACACGGAGCGTTGTGCTGGATTTTATACAAAGCGCCAGCAAAAACCACCGGGTCAGAAGCCCGTTGCTGTAGGAGTAGGTATAAGGCAGGCAGGAAATATATTTATATTTTTTTCACTTAACTACTACATGTGTTCCTTATGGAAAAAAAATACAGGAATGGTCTCTTGGCAAGAAATCAAAACAAAAGCCAGAAGAGGGTAGCTGAGGAGGGCGTCCAAGGACACACCAATAACGTGGAAGCAAAGGAACTCCAGCAAAAACAGAACCCAAATCAGACACTGGGGGGATCTGGCCAGGAGATGGAAGAACCTACATTTCATTGGTGCCATTACGGGTTGTAGGGGAGATTGTTCTTCCAGGGGCTAACCTTATCTGGGGAGGATCTGAGTTCCGGAAAATGTTACTTTGTAAATGCAAGTAACTCATGTGTCGGTTAGGTCTCGAGCCCACGTGAGAGGTCCTATCTTATTACTGAACATCGTTCATCACTACGCCTGAGAAACAGTGTGTCGATCTAAACAAAGATGTATGACCAGCAGGAAACCTAAGCAATGAAATCGGAATCAGTGGAGAAGGAGTTGCCAGGGATTCGGCCCACAGGCCTCATGTGTCAGCTCAGGAGACCCTGCCCGTGATGGGGACAGCTCTATGAGCCATGAAGAACCCGCCACTATCGTAGGCACTTAGATTGTATGAATTCTGTGTCCATTGAGCAGAATTCTGGATTTAAATGTACCTTTCCAGGAAGATCGTCCGAATCCGGAATTCCAGACGGGAAGACTTTGTCAGTCATTTAGACCCGTGGTCTCCCTGTGGACAATGTCCTCCCCCACATCCTAGCTTTGCATTCAGTCAGCTTCAGCTTGTACTTCAGAGACCTAGCAGGAGCTCAGGGTGAACTAATTCAGTGTTTTGTTTTTTTTATCATTGTGATTATTGCAAAGAATTTGTTTATATGGGGATGAAGACTTTCTCTTACTACCTTCTAGTGATCTTAGCTTTGCCCTTTGAAATGAGAGAAAAACAGTCCAGTCCCACTTTGATGAGAAGGCCCTTTGCATCCTTTAGTACAATTACTTTTTCTTTTGCTCTGCTTTCTAGGCACAACATCACTGGTTTCCAGAATGGTTGGTGACATAGATTAAAATTTTTCAATATCCTAGCCACCTCATATAAAAGTTCTCTTCTCAACCCTTCCTGTTGCGATAGCTTAGAAGACTCATAATATCTGTCTGCCCACCCAATTAACTAATCTAAACATGATCCTCTTTATAGTAAGACTGAAGGAACCAATAAAAGTCACCCGCAATCCTAGCACTCAACAACCATCCTACACTATTCTACAGTGACTCAAACCCCATCTGAAGTAATTCTTGGGTTTAATTGCTGCTTTACATATGTGTGGGCACAGCCTCCATCTTTTTTCCTCCCAAATGTGAATTTGTGCTTGGATGCAGAAATGCCTCAGCCAACTTCCTGGACAACAGAAGACATGAAATAATTCACTAACTGTGCATTTCTCCTTGATTGCTGATGCACTTAGTGCATCTCATAAACACCCCAAATAAACCAGGGATGTAAAGTATAGTGGATTTTGGTGGTTAATCTCAGTCTCCAGTGGGAGAAGACATTGACAACTCTAAGGAAATAAGGTGGACTAAATGTTACACAATTAAAAAAGTAAGACCAAGTCCTTATTGAGATTGGTAGGTATTGATTCACTGTGACTCTAAGTAAACACTTTAAGCCTCAAAGCATCATATATGCTGCTTAGGTATTATTGGGTTTGCAGAAGATCAGGATATGTGAAAGAATAATTACTATTCACCACGAATTTACAGCCTTCAGTCCTCTGCAGGCTCTGAACAGAATGAAGTTGGCTAAGACAGAGACAGAAATATCATTAGATATCTGTTAAATGCTTAAAGTAGAGAATAAGAGTCTCCCAATCTAAAAACCCGGTGGGGTTATCTATAGACAATAGCCCTAGGAAACAAATTTTTCAAATAAGAACACGATTACTTGAAAATAAAGTATACCTAAATCATTCTTACCCATGAACAAATTTAAAAGAAATAGTCTTATGAATTACTTTGAAGAGTCTACAACTAATAAAAAAGGATCTTAAACCTGCAGCAAGGTTGAAAGTTTGTCTCAGTAAAACTGGCCATTTAATTAGGGATCCCGGTGTGGTCCTGCTGTGTCTGCTTGAATTCCTTCAATAACAGACAATAAATCCCCATCTTCAGCATGAATCCAGGGTGCCAGTGATGACTCAGTTAGGGACCTAGCACCAGAAAAGATAATTTAATTTTTAGTTCCTTCATTGTTTTCAAGGATAAAGTACTATGCTTGAGAATTTCCATTATAGTATATTAAAAAAACAAACAAAAAATAAGATATTATTCTTATAAATTAAGAATAATATCTGCTGTAGATTATTAAAAAATGTAGATGGTTTTGTTTATTCTAAAATGTAAAATAAGCATGGTATAAAGTTCTTTTGTCATTTTTTTTTGAAGACTAAAATGAAAAATGAAAGGACTGTATACCGTAAGTAAAATTGGCTTCTCTGTCATTTCTTCCCATTTACATTAGTTTTACTGTATGCAGCATCAGGACGCAAATACGGTCCTTCTCCAAAATGAGCGTCCAAATGTTTGGCAGTATATTTCTTTTGCAGGTAAGTGCCCTAAGTTACTACCAGGGATCCTCTTCTGAGACACACCCCCTTTACCCTGCTGACCTACCTCTGTGAGTATTGCATTCAGATTCTCAGTGTTGCTCAAACAACGCTGGGTTAGAAGCATGCATAACACTTCCGGTATCAGTGAACGTTCCTAGATACAAGAAAATGACTCAGAACCAGAATGCTATGCTTTTATTTAGGCATCTTCAGCTTACTTATCTGTGCATTTGTTAAAATAATGTTTTGCTTGATTTTTGCATATGGATGTTATTTAAATTTCTCCTTTTACTAATTATTTTGTGACTGTTACTTATTTCACTAAATGGATGGTCAAATTTTAAGAGACAAAATTACTCCTTTGAAATCCTAATGGCTCTTGGCATAGTTCTGGGCTCAGAGTAGGTCCTCAAAGATATTATATGTTCAGTTGAGTCCAATTAAAACTATACTTGTGGGGGTTCCCTGGTGGTGTAGTGGCTAGGCTTTGGCACTCAACATTGTGGCCTGGGTTCGATTCCCAGCCAGGGAAACACCCCCCACCCAAAAAAAATAAAATAAAATAAAACTGTACTTGAAACTTCAACGGACAGCAGCCTAACTAATATCCCAGCAGCCTCCTACAGTCATTTATGAATATTCTCATACAAGGTAAGAGCATTGTAATCACAGGAAAGAAAAAAGAAATGGGTCTGGCGAAGATCATCTGCCTCCAGTGCTAAAAGCCTGCATGGCGAATATTCACAGGGTCCATACGGTCACACAATAGCATTCCCATTGTGTCACGTGAAGGTTTCGGACAGGCTAACCTCTTTAAGAAAACGTGTACACCCTGATCAGAACTTGCCAATAGGTTAGCATATGATTATTCCCTTTAAAACATCTACTACGCAAAGGGTCCCTAAATAGCATCCCAGTCTCCTAGTACCTTTAATTTTTTCCAGTTTTTTAACTATTTGAGTGAGGCACCATGGGGAATGAGGAGGAGGGGAAGCGACCCTTAAAGCTAAAGTGTTCTGAGCCACTCCCAATTGAATGTCAGCAGAAAAATATTGAGCATCTGGCCATGAAGACCGACGTCAGAGGCAAGTAAGGGTTTTGTTGGCAAAGGCTGTATGTTCTCAGAGCGCCGCAGGAGCAATGATTGCGTGGGATAGAGGTGCTTAACGCCTCCAGCCCCTTGCCACTGTGCAGGGCTGTCCCTCAGAAGGGGCAGGGGCAGGGTACGGGGGTACTCAGCCTGCTCTTCTGTATCCTGGCCCATCCTTTCCACGAAGAACAGTTCCTTTGCTCATGCACGTGTGTGTGTATTACATGAATTATAGCCTTCATTCTTATAATTTCTGTCTTTTTAAAAATGTTTTCTTATTTTCCTTTCAGCATTTTCTTGTGAAAGCATAAGATGGTTAAGAGTTGATCAATAAAGAAAGTCCCTGTGAGATATGGAGCGAGCTGACCCAAGAGAGGGAAGCAGCCTCTCTTCTCAAAAGAATTCAACCAAGAGACAGAGTTGGTGCAAGTACAGGATAGTTCAGAGTTTATTAATAAAGAAAGTGCACTCTGAGACGTGGAGCGGACCGAACCAAGGGAAGGAAGCAGCCTCTTCCTGCATTCTTCAGTCAATGCATTTTGAATTGTGAGATTTTTCTTTTCTTTTTTCTTTTCTTTCTTTTTTTTTTTTTTTTTAGCTATTCTAGGGAAATATCCAACTTTCTGATAGCAGAAATTCTGACATGTTTATCGTATTAGCGGGCAACTTTTAGAGCGTTGAAAACTTTCTTGGCACACCCCTCAAATTTGGAGCGGGCTTCCCATAGAGGAAGGTGTAATGAGGTCAGCTATGAGACATGTAAGAAATAACCCTGGCTGCCCCGGGCCTCGCGCTGGAAGGGCAAGTCGGTTGCGTTTCCACCTCAGTGGAGCCTCGTTGCAGCTGAGAACACACATGGCTTTCTGAAACAAAGGTCAGGGTGGATTCTCTGGATTGTGATTTTTGAGATTAATAAGCTCCTCAGGGAGCTCCACTGGGGAGGATTTTGGAGACATGGAAGTTTTCTTCAAATTGGGAAACCAGGCCTCTTAGCGCAATGCGTCTCCACTCCACGCTGTCCCCTAAGAAGGCCTGTCACTTCCGGGCGATCGTGCGCTGCTTCTGGGGAAGTGTCATCACTAAAAGTGTTTACATTTCCAGTTGCAAACAGGGGATTTTCACAAAATGACTTAAATCTGCATGCTTCTCTCTCCAGCACTGACCTTATAAAAAGAAAAAAACAGAACAAACAAAACAGCATCAACCCTTTATGCAAACTGGCCTAATTGGAGTTTACTTTCCCTGCCACTTTTCTCTCTAAATAAAAATATTAGTTCTTTAAAAAATAATCAAAATTATACTTGTGTGCAGTTTACTGATTCTAATAAGCCCAGGAGGGCTAGAACAAAAATTAAAACTTAAACAAATCCTACAATTTGAGGAGAAATACAGGAATCAACGAATCTAGATACGGCTTTATCTTCCCATCAAGTTGTATGTGAAATAAACTGTCAAGCTGGAGAAAGTCAACCTCACACTACATGGTCGCATATGGCACAGGTGACTAATCTGATTTTAATTTAAATGCTTCATTACCATTTCTAAATATCAGGTTGATGAAATATACATTTTAATTTGAACAAAATATAGAAAATTTTGAGTGGAAAATAAAAATAATTTCACTGATGTACAAAGTATGCCAAATCTTAATTACTAACTTTCAGATGGAATAATTCAGATACTCTTTTCTGATTTTATTTTAAAATCACCTCTTAAAGATACTTCTCAAACACTTTGAATATGCAGAGCACACTTTTCAGTAATATTGCTTTACATGGCAACCTATAGCCACTCACTTATCCATTCATATATCCATACAGGAGTTTGCATACTTGGCTCAGGATTGTCTATTAGCTGAGTCTATGTGAGCCTCTTGTGTAAATAGGTCTTACATAGAAGCAGAGTGTATGGTCACATTTATGAGGGATTGCAGAATACTAGGAAGAGATGCTTACAATCAAATGTCTACTTCACATGGAGTCATTGTGTAATGAAGTCTAGCGATCTATAGACTCACAGCTTATTTGACCTGGGAAGGTGTTTTTTTTTTTTTTTATTTATTTTTATTTTTTTTTTTGCTCCCTGACTGGGAATCGAACCCAGGCCGCAGCGCTGACAGCACCAGTGCCAAAGCCTTAAGCCACTACACCATCAGGGAACTCCCTGGGAAGGTGTTTTAGAGATGGTCTAGTTATATCTCCTCATTTTAAAATTAAAAAACCTGAAATCGAGGGAGAGTGGATGAATTAATCAGGCTCATCATCTATCTTGTTAGGGGTTAAGTTGAGCCTTTTGAACCCAGTAACTTGATCCCCAGTCTTATGATTACTAGACATTTTTGCTTTTTCTTCTTAAATTCTCCTTTTCAAAATCTGAGTTTTCCTAAAACAAATTAAGTTCAGACACCAATCCAGATTTTATTCCCCCTTCATTACTTGCCTAAATGTGGGCTTGCTATTGGAGTCTGCCAGGAGCCAGGAGGGGTTGGAAATCACAAGATGGCCCAGGTGGAAAAGCACAGGTGAAAAGACACCCAGGCGATTGAAATGCACCAACTAAGCACATTGTTGCAGAGCAACTGCAGGTGTGAGAAAATCTTAACTCTCACCACTGTTGCTCTCTGAAGACTGAGGATTCCCTAAGGACGCATTGTTTGCTTCATCATGTCTCTCCCATTCCTGACTCCTCAGTTCCTAGGGGTTGAATGCTATAATGGACAGTAATACCAAGGTGCAGAAGCCATGCCCAGTCACAGGCCAGTTCTAGTGTGGAAGCAAGTTTTCTGAAGGATAGTCCGGAGGGAGATCAGCACAGGCAGGCCCTGGAGGGTGCCTATCAGGTGTGTGAGTGCTCACATGTCCCTCTTTTTTTGAAGATAATGAAGAGATTCCATCCCCACTTAATTTTATTAAGTGTATTATAATTGTGCCTCTTGGGGTATTTAATATATAATATCAGATGCCCAATCAGTGTCAGTGGGAACATGAAGAATTTTTTATGGGTCAGAAGTTGATTGATTAAAGACAGAATGAGAACCTGGTTGACAAATGCACTAGATGTGTCCAGAGGGCAAAAGCCTAAAAAAAGTAAGAAAGACTGAGGAACTGAGCTGGAAAATAGGAAAAGAAAAATACCAGAGGGGATTTTAAGTAAATTGGACAGGAGTGAGCTTCTGCCTCTATTAATAGGCAACTCTCCAACCTTCTGATTTCATCAAGGAAGAAACTTGGCTGGATAGAGAAGTTATTGAGAACTGGCTGCTGTATCAGTAGAGGGAGGAGAAACTAGGCAGCAAGTGTGTGTGACATTCATGGGTCCTGTTGCCAAAGAGTTAACAGCCTACAAAGGAAGATGGCCACACGAAAAAATAACTCCAAGTAAACTTTGACAATGCTATGAGGAGAACATTGATTAGCATCCCAAGACAGAAGCCCTTAGACTTTGGGGAAGCAAAGAATGTCCTCATGGAGGAGAATATATTTAATTGGGGACATGCACACTGACAGAAACTAAATGAAAGTTAGTTCAGGCATAAAATTTGAAAGAACTGGTGACATGATGCACTCCTGGCTCTTAGAAAGACACTGAATCCACTCTCTCATTTAATCATCACTTAAGAGCACATGAGGTAAGGATTAGTAAGATCACACGTGCCAATGAGGAGGCAGAGGTCCACAGATGTTAGTTAGAAACAAACCACCACGGCAAGGACAGGATTCAGACCTAGCTCTGTAGTCCTGCAATTATGACTGCTGAGGCCTTAAGTCTTTAGGGCAAGTTGAGGACAAACAGGAGAAGTCTGTGAGAGAACATTCTGCTATGACTATTTACAAGGAAGTACTGAGAGCTTTATTTTATTTAGACTTTCTCTCCATGACAATTCTCTATGATGTTTATAACTGGTGTTTTAGATAAAGTCCCAGAAGTCCTAGAATCATAAACATACAAATTTAATGTGCAGCAAATTCAGGAACTGAAAGACTAGTTGGAATTTAACAGAAATAATGTTACATGTTATACTTAGATATATTTTTTAAGTAACTACCTGAAGGTGTGTATCAGCAGATCATATTGAAAACAAATCTCAAGATTTGGGCTGACAAGTTATATGATATGATTGCTATGAAAACCAACCTGAGTTTCCATTAACAAAGACACAGTCTAAATCACACTTCCCTGGATTCTACACTCATCAGCTCACAGCTGGAGTACAGTGTTCAGTTCTGGATAAATTATTTAAAAGATTTATTGATAATTAAGGCAAATCCATGGCAGAATGGTCAGAATAAGAAGCTTAGAAACCAAGTTACATGATTAAGAGTTATGGAAGTAAGACTGCCAATTAAAGAGAGATAAGACAAAATAAAGAGGAGTTCTTCCAATATTTGAAGCACAAATATGTGGACAGACCACTGTTTGTGTTGTAAGAATGATTGTTAATTAGTGTCTATTAAGAGAAGTTTCTGTCAAAGGGAGGTTGCCCAACAAATGGAGCTGTGCACAACTAGACCAGATAATGCCAAGGGTGGAAACTCCTGGAATGGAGCTGTTCAAACAGGAATTGAAGAAACACCTGTTAAGGATCCTAAGAAGGGATCTGAACTCTGCAGACAAGGTGGCCATTGAGGTTTTTTTTTTCTCTGCATTCGAGATACAGATCAAGCAATAAGAAAATCAGGAAAGGCCCCTTAGCTCCAAAATAAAACTCAAAGTTATTATTAATGTAGTCAAT
Source organism: Lyroderma lyra (assembly GCA_004026885.1). Classification (NCBI taxonomy): domain Eukaryota; kingdom Metazoa; phylum Chordata; class Mammalia; order Chiroptera; family Megadermatidae; genus Lyroderma; species Lyroderma lyra. The sequence continues at coordinate 77,018 of PVJL010004784.1, forward strand.
ACTTTTGAACTCTAATTTTTAATATGTTAAAATAATGTTTGTTGAGGTCTGCATACAACATAGAACAAACGTACAATATCAGAGTGAAATGATATTCTCTCTCCAGTGGGTGTTTGGCTTCACTGTGCCATAACTGTATCACAGCCTCAGGCTGCAGGGGACATGGGGACCACTGAGATGATCATCCAGAAGGCTTTTACAATGAACTGGTGTGGGACTAATGCCTGTGTTTCTTTCCTTGTTCATCTTTGTGCTAAGCACATGCCATCAAGACCAGAAAGATGAAGTGAACCTTATTCTTGGAAATCACAAGCAACATTAATTCTCATATAGCTCCTGAGAATGAGGGAGGAAACCTACCATTTCCCACATTCCTTTTTATTTTAGAAAAGTTCATGTAATGTAACTGCCACCTGACTTTTATTTTCCTTCATGAAGGGGCGCCAGGTATGATAAAGGCCCAATAAGTCAAAAGCCACTTTCAGTCTCATTGTCTCTTTGTGTTAACAAAGCCTCATAAAAGCAGATGAATAGCCCCAGCCAACTTCTTTCCGTGATCAGCCAAAGACAAACACACTGTGCCTTCTCAGCTGAAAAGGAAATTCTTCATTTTTATCAGAGAATAGATGGTAGTTGCTTACTTTGAAATAAAAATCGATGGCTCCATTTAGCAATCTTTTAAACCTTTTTATTATTATTATTATTATCATTATTATTATTATCATTATTATTGCAGAGAGACAGACAGCTAGATCTCCCAATTATTTTCCTCCCATATAAATCCTGCATTAAATAGCCAACACTAACTCTTGGCTAACAAACTGAATGAAGATGGAAGTGTAGATTCTATACAAGCTATCGAGAATTGTAATGAGATCATAAAACTAAATCCCTTCATCATAATCGATTCTAATCGGTCATAAAAAGTTTGTATCCCAAGTTTATACCCAAAGTCTTGCCTAACATAAGACACTTTTACTAAATCTCTTGTACCTTTTCCCAGACCCCAGCCCATTTCATCCTTCTTCTCAGATCCTACCACCCCTACCCACCTAGTTTCCAGTGATCTTCTACCCTTTTAATGTTTGTATTTTTATACCAGTCATTTGAGAATCACATGGTGCATTGCCGTGGTATTTAACTTGGACATGAACCCATCCTGTTTTCTTGAATGAGGTATAATATTCTCAAGACTGGAGCTATGTTATCCCAGTGCGCCATTTTGCCCCCAGAGGTGTTCTATGAGTGAGCCAATGACACTAAAGGTAATGAACAATTTTTCAAAATCTGTATACCAAGGTAGTGGGAGATTAGAGCAAGAACCCAGATTTTCTAACTCATGAGGCCAAATTCTTTCTACTTTATAACCTGTACCCATTGTATCTCACTCCAAAATATGGGCCACTTTGGAAAAAGGCTGAAGCATTGTTTAACCTATGTAATGCCTTGATTTTCTTTCTTCCATATTCTTTGCATTTTAAAGGAAGTGTCAGGGAGTAAATATGCTATTTCCTAAAAAAAAATTAAGGATGGAATTTCATGTGTAGTAATTACTGGGGAGAAGATTTTGATCAAATAGGGCTTTTCTCAAATATCATAAATTGCATAAAAATATAAATAGCTGCCAGCTTTGCTTATGGGAAGCCAGTCTCTCCATGGAGTGACAATACTACAGACCAAGCAAACTGGGTCCTCTGCCCCTAGGCCACTCTCACTTGAATGTAAAATATGTCACATAGGTTATGTTTACCATTTTTTCCTCCCAAAACTGACAGGTACTTTCTGGTTCTCTAGTCCCTGCATTCTGGCATTATCTAATGTTATATAGTGAAAGGGAAATTATAAATGTAAAGAAAAAGTAATCAAATTCTCTATCTGTCCATTAAGTAGTATTAATGCAATAGTTATAATTTCTAATTACTAAGTCTAAATTAATGGTGTAGAGATGTATAGCAATTATGAAAATGTTCATAATTATTTCCTGTCTAATCACTTTCTGTGGTTTTGCCTGAGCTCTCTATTCAACATTGTAAGAGAAATAAGATGGATTGCAAAGGGAGCAGGAGAAAATGCCCAGTCTTTAAGGAAATGAAAAATGTGGGGAAATCTCAGGGAAACAGAACATATAAGACAGATGAAAAAGAAAGATAGCATATCATTCCATACACAATTGCATATATCTATAATACAATCAGAATAGTTCAAACATAGGAAACTGAAATAAAACAATTAGTGAAAAATTAATGAAATATCTCTTAGAAGACAAGGGTCTCCACTGTCTCCCTTATACAATTTCAATAAAACTTTTTCCATAATTATTTACTTAGTAATGGCAATAATAATAATTGTTATAATAACAATTGAAATACCAATTATAATTGTTTTAATAGTGATATAATATTGAAAGCTGACTTAAGTGGAGCTAACTATATGACTGGCATTGATCTAAGTGCTTTACATATATTAAAAGATTTAATTCTTTACAACAACCTGTGTACTAAATACTTTTATTAAGCCCAATTTACAGATATGGAAATTGAAGCAGAGAGGGATTAAGCAACTTACCTATGGTTACACAGCTTCCAAAACCCATGACCCACACCCACTATTCAACAAACGTACAATGTCAGAGTGAAACAATATTCTTTCCCCAGGGTGTGTTTGGCTTCCCTGTGCCACAGCTGTATCGCAACCTCAGGCTGCATCAGACAACCTGGACCACTGAGATAATCGTCCAGAAGGCTTTTACAATGAACTGGAAATGAAAACATTCAACATTGCCTCTTTATGCAATATTTTCCTCTCTCTTTTCTATTTTTAATTTGCATTTTTATTTTAGTATTTATTACATATATTTTTGTGTGAATATGTAATCATTTACTTGTATTTATATGCTGACAGACAAAATAAATTGAAGCAAAAGACTAGAGTACAGTAAACTTAGAAGAGTATAGTCAGGCATTAAACAATGATAATACAAATGGCCTAGTTTCATCAATGACTAATTATAAAATAGAGTCAAGTGTTCTTCCAGGAACCATTGTCCATATGCATGAGTTCTTGCCAACTTGATTACCAGAAATTAGCCTGCCTCAAATGTTTCCCAAGTTCCTGTAGCCCCAAGACCAGGATCCAGATGTCTATGTGTTTGTGTGGCTGCTTATTTTACTAACGATCCTCTTAAAATTACTTCCTCCTGGATACAAGTATGCTTTAGTTATTACCACAGGGCTATCAACACCTTAATTTACCCAATAGGCCTAAAGAACCAGATTATTCCACTACCCCAACAACTTTTGGTAAAATCTTACTAAGGAAAGCAGGTGAAACACAGAGAACTATTGCTAATTGAAATAGCAGTATTTGGATTCTTCTAGGCTGCCTACCTATCCAAACTTCATTCCATGTAAACTCAGCTCACACCCACCAGAAATGCCCAGGGTCCCTCACGTCTGATAACCTAGGCCAAACCGACATGCTATCTCGGAAAGAAAACAATCGTTTTTCTTTACTCTTGTCCATGGCCTCTCTTCCACTTTCTCATGTCCTTTGATAGAATCTATTTCTTCTTCTGATGGTAAACAGTAAAAACTGCCACTTCTGTGGGTCAATGTATTGGCCTAGAATCTTCATTAGGATAATTAAATTGCGTCAAAATATGGGCTAACCTTTTATGTTCAGTATACTATAAATTAGTCAGTTTTACAATATATCTCATTATTGCTTCAGTGCAGTTACTTTTTCTGACTCTTTCCCCACGTGAGGAAAACTTTCTGCAGCCTGAAGGGATTGGGTTGGATGGGCAGTGATGCCAACTCTATTTTCCTGCTCAAGCAAATAAGAACTCACATGTATTGATCAAGCATAGATAAGTAATCGATGAAGAGTTTAAAAAGGTAATTAAAGAGTATACAATACGGGCTATGTACAAGGTAGAATAGTATTGAAGGAGGCCAACAAGAAATGGTAAAGTTAATGATGCGTGGGAGCCGTGGTAAGTGGAGAATGCTATTATGGACTCAGTGAAATTGTAGATGTAGGAGATGCTCAACCCACAGAAGATACACAGCCACTACTGTACGACCATCCATCAGGGAGAGAACTGAGGGGAATAAATACCCCAAATTATTTCTTCTCCCTTCTGTATCTCTTGCTGGTACATTCCCTTGGCTGAATCGAAGAAAAAGCAATGGGCAAGGGCCTGGGTAATGGAGTCTGTAAAGGTCAACACTGGAAAAAGGCAAGAAAGTGGACCTGAAGCAGTCAACAGAGAATGTCCACTAAAACACATAACTCAGTGCTACCAGTAGATACCTTGTAATATAAGGAAAGTGTCGATCTATGCAGATGTCACTTCCTGTCTCCCACACAGAATTAAAGACCACAAAAACATGGCTCTGCTAAGAGGTATTCTTAAAATAAAAAGCAATAATGTACCTTGAAGGTAAATTCTATTGTTCATTTAAATTTAATTTGCTAGGAGGACAGAGATGTTGTACATTTTAGTTCCAGTTATTATTATTATTATTATTATTGTATTTTATAGTCAGGCTTGGCAAAAGGATCTTAGATTTAGCAGCACATTCTTGCAAAAGTACAAAAAAGGAGAGCAAAACTGAAATGGGTGTAGTAATGCTAACAGAATCTCAGTTATGGGTACTTGTTGAAATTGGACATGGATTTTAGTTCAAAACATCCTAGAAAACTAGAAATATTATGAGTTATTGATTTCATATTATAATAAGAGAATTAGGAACAAGATTAGAGGAATGACTTAGAATAGCAACTGAGTAGCCATGCTTTACCTTTGTAAGAGGTGACAAGATAGTAGTAACAACTCTGCTGTATTAAGCAAATACTTCCTGTTTACCATGAGCTAGGGATACTATATGAATAAGGAAAAGAAGATTTCTGCCCTCACAGATTTAGGACTGCAGAGATAAAACTTACTTTTTCAAGTGTCTCAACTCTAGAGAACCAAAAGTTACTGACAAGTGGACAAGTTAAAAAGAATAGAATAGTCTGATAAATTCTCACTCTGTTTAAGGCTTTTAGGGAAGCAAGTAAAATAAAATTTATAAGATTTATTCATAATCTGACCTATTGTACCTCAGCACAAACACAAAGGAAAATTTGGAAAGAAGATTTAGCTAGGAATGTACACTGACTACACTCTAAACTTCATGAGAACAGAGATCATGTACATCTTTTTTCTTGTGCTTAGTACCTTGTAGATCCTCAGGAAATGTTTATTTTTGGAAAGAAAAATAAAGAACATTTATTTATCTGAAACAATGAACAGCTAAATATTTTGAAAATAAAAACTAATAAAAGGTGGCATTTTTACTCAATATTTATACAGCAATATGGTACTTTTGTAAGAATTAATAGAAAGATTAATGGAACAAAATGTAATCCTGTGTCAAATATAGATGTATATGAAACCATAAAATACATACTTGATAAGAGAAGCATCACATTATTTAGAGGAATAAAGAAGTTATCACCTCATCTTATACCAATACTAATGGATTTTAAGATAAATAGTTAAAAAGTTAAAGTAAAAAAAAACCATAAAATACAGAGAAAAAAATGCAAGAGTGAAATTAACATGCGTGTTCTTAATGGTTCACATTAACCCAAGGCCCCTGTGAAACAAGCCTGACTTCCACAAATTACTTTTTACTATTTCAATTTTGCCTCTGGCTTATAGCACTAGAAAGAAGCGATCTGAAAGAGTTATGACCACTAGAGGGGAAAGGCATAAAATATTCTACGATGCCCAAAACATGAGATTCCTTTTGTTTAAGCCAGTCAAGGAAACTAAATCATTTGTAGTTGAGTTTTAAGAAACATATGGACCATCAAATTTCCCCTGAAATTAAGATAAATTTAGAGCTTGACAGAGTCAAGTTCATTTGGATATAGAACTTATTCTTGTTGTTTTATTGAGAACTATTTTCACATATTTTTCCCTGAAAACTTCTTGAACACCTCAAAAATTCACTTAAAAATGAATATTTTGTACATTGATTTATTAAAAATAACTGAACTAGCTATCCCCACTGAAACATGAACACCACAAGAGCAGGGAGTTTGACTATAGTATTTAACTTGATGTTGCATTCTTAGCATGGAAGATTCCTGGCCCATTATAGTTGCCTAATAAATTCATCAATAGCAGATAAATTTAAAATTGGGCGTAGCATTTTATTCAGAAAAATCTCATTTTAAGCACTATCCTCAGACAAAAATAGACTAAGTACATGTTAGTATCCAAATACATATCTAAGTACATATTAGTATCCAAGTTGTTTATAATATATCCTTTATTTATAATTAGAATTTATCAACTGATATCTTCAAAGATTAAATAATCAGTAACTAAGCAAACACTTGTGTGTCTATTGACATTGAAAACTACTTCTTCAAGACATACCTTAGAATAGAAAAGACCCATCAAAAAGGAGTATGCATAATACTGTTTATATAATTCATTAGGTATGTTGCACACCTGTGCATGTGTGTGCGCTTGACACACACACACACACACACACACACACACACACGGAGAAATGCCTGGAAAGATATTTAGTCAAATAGTGATTGGCTCTGTGTGATGGATTTTGGGTGACTTTTACTTTCCCTGTCATTGTCTTTCCTGGTTTAATTTTATTCATGGGTATATAATACATGTTCCATAAAATAGAAAGAATAAATTCACGTTGAGTAGAAGTTAGTCTAATATAACTTCTACTTTCTCTATGAAGACTGTTGCATTTGAAATCAGCTCCAAACCATTTAATGACTGACTGTTTTTTCATTGTCATTTATAGTGTTTTGTTCATTTTGTATCCAAAATAAAGTCTCAATATTCTAGATTATAACAGAGAGGTTTTGCTAAAAATTACCCGTTCTCTGGAATTATATAGTGAAAATTTGAGTATTTATTATTACATCACTGAACAACACTCACCATGAGAATTCATTAACCACCATTTTTTCTTAATTAAAGGAAGACTCATCATCTGACTTAGCTTTTACAAAGTGCCATATGGAAAAGCATAATTATGCAATGGCTTTACAGAAGCATTTTATTAAGAAATCAGGGGTTGATAGGAAAAAATGCTATCAAATTAGAAAGAATAGATGAGGAAAACATATACCAGGGTGCCAAAAAATGAATACACATTTTAAGAGATGTTATCTACATACCGGTCACCCCTGTATAACACGATTGTTATTTTCCTGAAAGGCTGCGTTATGCAAACCTGTGCTATATGAAACAAAGAACTAGTATAAAAAAGGGGGTTAAGTTCCCAAAAGTAAAAAAACATACTATTATAATTTTATAAGAGAAATATCTTTATTCAAGCAATTTTCACCAAAGATATAACATATTAATATGTATTAAATAATGTGTTCTTCATTGTCACTACTAAGCACCATTGACCAAGGGTGTTTTCTTTTTGGCAAGGTATCTTCATCCTGTGAATTTTCTTCAGCATAATCTTGACTTCTACTCTGTATTTTTCGTGAAAAATCTGTTATTTTTAGATTGTTTGCTTTTAGCTGAGAGTTCTTTATAAATTTCATTATATGGTGCTCAGCACTTGTGAAGTTCTCTCTTAAACTTTGTGCTTCTTTCAGTAGAAGGATCTGCATCTAGGAAATATAGCTCCAACTATTCAGCTAAGTCTAGGCCTTTCTTTACACTTTTTAGAATTAAGTGTTTAACTTCTTCATTTTCATCTGTGCTATCATCCCGGTATATTATCTCGGTATATTCCAGATGTCAATTTCCACCAAATTTGCTTCATCAATTTCTTCTCCCACCAGTAATTCCTGAATATCTTAAGAGCTCTTGTTAGGCTTTATGTTGTTCAGGGATTTCTCTAATTCTCAAACTGTGTTAGAGTGAAACTGTTCTAAGGTGCCATATTGTACGAGGGTTTTCCCTAATTCTTGAACCATGTTAGAGTGAAACCGTGTTATAGGAGTGCTATGTTATATGGGGGTCATCTGTATTACTTTTCAAAGTTGAATTGAATTACAGTAGCACTGTGTAGTATGATGTTCCCTCAAAAGATGACATTAATCAAATGAATGCAAGCATCACCATGTGACAGGCAGGACAGTCAAAGAAAATGGTTGAAATATCATTGTCATTCTAGGAGCACAAGACCATTCTGAAGTGATATTTGAAATTTGCGAATGTTGTGGAAGTACAATGACAACGGACGCGTGAGTACAGAGACCTTGAAGGGTGTGGTGTCCTGTAGAAAACCAGCTAACCTGGCGGTACTTTGGGAAGAAACTAGAAGAGCATGCGCAGTGATAGAAGTGGACGCTTTAGTCAATGTTGCTCAAAGAGTGGTTTGTGGTAATCAGAAGTGTCTGGACGTTGATGGTAACCACTTTGAGCACCTTTCATAACTACAGAAGTCAAATGTGTCTTGTATTCATCTTTTGTTATCAGTATATGTTAAGCATTACAACTTTAATAAAATATTTTCCTTTCTTAAAATGTGTATACATTTTTGAGTACCCTCTGTATTTATTGAAAGCCTAGCCAATCTTCTCTTTGTCTTTACCTTAGAACCTTAAGTCTTGCCTATTTATTCTTACCTTTACACTTACACTATGTTCTTTTTATCTCTACCTTGCAACTGTTATTTCTCTTACCTTTCTGACTGAAAATATCCCTGTCTAGTCTCCTTGAACTACTTTGGCCCATGGTGTAATTTCGCTTTTATGAATTCTTAAATCGTTACTTAATACCCACCCACACTTTGATGGTGCTGTACATTCAGCGGCATTTTGTAAATATTCATTGAATTTAGAAACTTCTCTGTATAGTCTTCCAGATTTCTGGATTCGTCAGTACTACTGCTCATACTTAAATCATAAGAGCTTTGCATTTTAGCTGTGGAAAGAACTCATGTTTGAGTCATAAGTGTATTTATTCCATTTCTCTCACAAGACAACTCACCCTTGTGTCCCACAGCCACTCATGAAATATTCACAGTAATAAGATGTTTTATAATTTAAATGAAATATTATATGTGATACAGTGCCCAGGACACATAAAGCTCTCTCTTTCCTAGACCAAGTATAATTTACAAAACATAATTGAAAATCACTGAATTTTGACCTATATTTCCAGGAGAATTTTTGAGAAGTATTGGCTTTACTTTCACCAATTGTAAGAAAGAACAGAACAAAGATCTTGGAAATTCTCTTGCATAAACAAATAAGCATGAGACTTAGTTAACAACAGATATGAATATTAATACCATTTGTATTTTAAATCCGAAGAACAATTTGGGATGAGATTTGATTGCTTTTTAGTCAACAACAATAAGCTTTCTGGGTCTCACTCAGCAGCAACAGGTAATTTATTATCTATCACAATAAATATGAACTTATAGTTGGAGATTAGGATGAATGTTATTCCAAGCAACAATTGTTAAATTGGCAAATTATTCTCCACCATAAATAGAATAACCTCAGAAAATTGTTGAGCCATAAAATTCTTATCACAAAGACATCTGATACTTGAAAAAGGACCCTGTATTAACCAGCAAAAAGGGTCATTAGTCTTCTTGATAGATGGGTAGAGATTAATACTGTTGCTGGTTCATAGCAAATCAGGTAATCCTTATCTTTTCCTACACCAAAATGCTATTCCCCAAATGTCACACATTGTTTTAAAAATAGACTAATATCCTTCCACTTTCTATGGCTACTCATACTCTCATTCTTATTTCTGCTGTAATAACCACATCTTATTTTGAATATATCATGTTTAAGGCCACTTTAAGGGGACTGTTGTATATTAGACTTCAGTACATCTAAGTGAATTGTGTTTACATTTTATTTATGTGTGTTCTTGGCAAATTTATTTTTTCCTCTGATATATTTGAATAGATTCTATAAAATTGTTAATACATTCAGCCCAATATGAGACCAAACAATTAATTATTAACCACCCTTTATCTCTAGATTGATAACATCAAAAAGCTACCAGCTTTCATTTTTCATTTTCTTAGGGTTTTAAAGTTGATATTATCATTACTGTAAAGCTATATTTTATAGACAAAGATTATATCACCCTGCTGGTAATATAAATATCATAAATATTGAATAAAACTGTATCTATACATACATATAAAGGGATCATATATTTCAGACCTAGTTCTCATAAATAAACATATGGATTAGCTTGAGAAAATATTTTCACAAGTGGTTCCATTTAAATTTTCTCAAAGCAGAAAAATAATGCCTTGTGCTTCCCCCCCCCGCACCGATATACTAGCTTCTAAACATATAGCCAAAAAAAAAAAAAAAAGAAAAAGAAGAAGAAAGAAAGAAACTTGTCCAGTGTGTTAAAGAAAATAAAAACTTGAAAATTGAGTAGCTTTTTGCACTTTTTTCTTATGGATTTCAAAGTATTCTGTTCTATGAATTACTAGTACACAGGTATCTCTAGTATTTTTTTTGATAATTAATTACATATCCTACTTGTCATCTGTTATGTTGTTTCTAACCAAATAAATGTTACTCATTAACTTTTAACTCACGTCTTTACAAATGCAAGTACAATTTACTATGCAACTCTATAATTATCACTGATGATTGCAGTTTGTTAAAGTTGGGGGAATAACAACCCTAAAGATTATCAAACAACTTCCTTCTGTAGGTATTAATGGTAAGGTTCAAAGTGTTTTAAGTGACATGCACAGTACCACCTACATTATTACAGGCAGTTCTAGAAACAAAAATGTACATCTAGCTTTTTGCCTGATGCTTTTTTCTGGCATTATTTCAGCAACATGTGTGAATATGGTGGTTAGCTCTACTTAGCAAGTCCTAGACTTATGTTCTGAAGAAAAGACACTCAACCCAACCACAAACCACTTGACCTTGACAGAAATTTTGTCTTGCCTCTTTTGGCACTATTTCAATACATGAACACACACACACACACACACACACACACACACACCCTGAGATATCTAATTGACTTAAATAATTTTAAATTCACCCAACAAAAATGCATTCACTGGCACCATACATCCGTGGGCACTTTCATAAACTCACAAATCTTAACTTTATTTCTATTGCCTTGTCATCACTTATTCACTAAAGCATTCCAAGTTGCAGGAAACAAGTTCAATCAAGGTATAGTGGAATACAAAGTTCCCAATGGTGAATTCCACGGAGAGGGAGAGAGTCAAGGTCAATAAGATGTCATTCTCTACAGTAGGTACATAGTGACAGAGTGTGCTATACATGCCAGCACTCAAACATATTTGTTGAGTTTATTTCAATTTGATTTAAAAATAGGATTTCTAGCAAACCATTGACCAAGTGTTCACAATTGTCCACCACTTACCTGCTGCGACCTGCACGGGGAAAAGGGAACCAGAAGAGAGGCAACAGGGAATTAAGAAAAACACACAGACACAGACCTAATAGAAAGCAAAGCTGGGACGGGGTGGTTCTCTGAGCTCTAATGAAGACATAGAGACCCAGTACGACAGTCGCATTTTTATTTTATAGGGCAAGCAACAGGGAAGGTCAAAAGTGCAGGAACAGGGGAATCCGTGCCGTACCCCCTACCCAGACCTTTACAGCATCGGCAGACTAAAGTCCACGGTTTGCCTGTGTCCTTGTAGTTAATCTTGACACACCAAATGTCATTTTGCCTTCTTTCAGAGTGTGAGCCAAGAGTCATATCCTTGGTTGCTTCCAGAGGCCAAGCAGCCTTGCAACACTCATGCCCACTGGAACCTTAAACACACAAGCCGCCTCGCCAAAGCCTGCCTTTGCACCTTGCCATGACCTTCTGCTCACACGCTCCCTACACTCACCCACTGATTCAACATGACAAAAGTTTAGTCAGATTTCTCTACTCCCCACAGGTCCCTGAACTTTGACTCGCCCCAAGTGTGAGCCAGCACAGACACAGAACGTCTTTTCCTAATCGCTCATTTTGAGGATCAGCGGACCACAGCTAAAACATATTTCCTATCAGACCACCCTGATCATACTGTCTGTTCACCTCCATTCACTTCCCAGTGTCCCCTCAAAAGTTCCTACTAGCTCTACGTTTCCTTCTCCATAGAGAAAAATTCTTTTTTGCTTGATTTTGAGATGCCTACAAATCCTGAGGTAGGAGCCCTATCACAATGGGCTTTTTAAAATAGGGTTTCTCCTTACCTGAGTCCAGATTTGTCTTTATTTGACTTCATTACTAGACTTAGGTCCTGGAAGAGGAAATTTTCTTTATTGTGTCACATGTCATTCTCCCACAAAAAGCAGAAATCTAATAGCATTATACTTTTGATGTTAGAATGCCTTATAGGTCAAACACACACACACACACACACACACACACACACACTCATTATTCTTAATAATTCCTTTAGCACATTAAAGGGGTAGTATTGGTGTCAGTGGGTTTGTAATAGAGAACAGTGAGACATTCTGAGCAGCTGTCAGTAATGTTACAGTCTTAATCATAAAGGTGCTGACTGCAGGGAAGACTAATCAGAATTTCTATCTTGTAACCAAATTTTATTTTTGAAAAGCAATAAGATAGGCTATCTCAGGAAATTTAACATAACTGTACAAGTTCAGTCTAGTGTCTTAATACCATCTGAAATGCACTAAAGATAGCTGCTTTAGAATGATAAGACTTGAAAATATGGTTACTGGTTTGAACTTAATGTACGAAGAATAATAAAACCATTTCTGGAGGAAAATAATGGAACATAAAGAGAGATAAGAAAAGAACATCAATGTATCTGGCATTAAGACTTCCACATGTCAGAATATTATTATGAGAACAATTTACTATTATATCTTATTTAAAACCACATTATATTCAATGCAGTTACAGGTATGATTTTCACTTTTCTACTGAATCTATTCCATGATTAAAAACCAAACAAACAAAGTTATTTTGTAGAGTTATCTGCTTCATCAAGCATTAGATAATAAGTTATAAAAAGGGTAAGTTGTTCTAGAGGCGGTGTTATAGATTGGGAAGGGCTGACAGGCTTCTTTCACCTGCAAGAAGAACCTCAGTAACTGCTGTTCACCCAACTGACTCCTCACTTTAATGGAGTCCAAATGCTATTATACGTGCTTTTGTAGAAACTGGTACTTTCTAAAGGGTGAAGGAGTCGATACCTTGGCTGCATTTTCATTATATTTTAGGAGATAGTATCCAAGGAATTTACTGAAAGAATTATGGATATATTTCAACCACGTCAACTTCTGCATCTACAATTTGGAACAAAATCAGTCACAATTCAATGAAAGGGAACAAGAAAGTACAAACCATAGTTATTTGTTTGTTTTTAATCTTTTTACTGAAGTACATTTTACAGTAAGTAAAACACACAGTTCTTAAGTATTATATGTTACTTGTGACTTCTCTATTGATATTTATAAATATATAATATATAGACAGATTAGATATATACATATCATATATAAAATTTACAATAAAATTTATATAAATTACAATCATATGATGTACAAAAACACAAGGCAGGAAAAAAATGAGTTTTTAAAGGACACAAGAAAAGTCAACATGATGGAACAGGGTAGATAACTAATCACTAAGAGTAAAAGCTAATTGGGCATCTTAGGGCTACAGAATAAAGGCTCCTAAAATCAGGTAAAAAAGGGTTTGTATTTATTCTTGTGGTTTGTTAAGAAAAATTAAGAATGGATCGTGACATGCTTAATCATTTACACAAATTAAATCTGATGTGGATATCCTAAAAGGTTGTATGAGGTGAAGCTGGAGGCCTTTAGACCACTTTAAAGGGTATTTCACACAGATCTTTCATGAAGTAATGAGAGTGAAGGAGAAGAAGAGTAGAGCAGACCTAGCTTCCGGTTTTGAGTCAGCAGAAGAGGGGCCAAACCCAATGGTAGGGGAACCACTAGCCTTCTCAAGTCTCCATAACTCGATCTGTAAAGTAGGAAAAGTGATACCTGGTTCATTACATTGTCATGAGCTTGAATGGAGATAACACAGGTAGATTCAAAGTACACACTCTCTTTTAAACGGAAGACACAACTGCATGAGAGAGCATCACAGAGTGCGTAATGAATTCTACCCAGGGAGGGAGAGAGGAGGTTGGGGAAATTTAAAGAAAGGAAGACATGAGAATTCGACTTTGAGGGTCATCAGAATTGTGGCAATTGAGTTGTCCCAATAGGTTGCGACCAGCCATATCTATGGGAGGCCTTGAGATGCAGGGAAATCATAAAATTTCCTCTTTCCCTTTCCACTTCTGGGAGACAGAAACTAAAGGACCCAGGGGTGAGCATCCCCTTTACACAGGCCTTAGGTTTGCCTCACATGAGTTTTTCCTCTTCAAATTTGTCTCTTTATCACAACCTAATTTCTCTAGGCTAAAAATAATTGAGATTTAAAAATGCAAGGAACTTGTACACAATTTTCTCACATCGTAAATAGGTTTTAAGATGGTCCAAAAGGTGACAGTGACAGAGATTATAAATGCTCATTTTGCATTACTGTGGCTCTCAGACTGGTGATGTATCAAAAGCTTGCTCCTTCACATGTCTGGCAATGAATGCTGGCTGTCATCTGGTACCTCAGTGGGGAATTTTGTCTGAAACATCTACATGGGGCCTGTGAATGTGACCTGGGCCCCAAGAGATTAGCGGGTTTCCATGAATGAACTTCCCTATAGAATCAGGTGGAATCTGTAGTTCCTTTCATGCCTCAGCCTTCCAAGTCATTAGCATCATTTCTCCCATAGTCACAGAACTTCCTAGATTCAAGAGGAGAGAATGGTCCTCTCAATGGGGAAGAGTCAGTGTCACACGTACATAGGAGAAGAACATATAATATGCAAATCATTGCAGCCATCTTAGAAAATTTTATCTGACTTAGTGTGTCATCTGATGGTAAATAATATTACTACGTTTGCTATCGATGTTAATTATAAACTCTTTGGAATGTTGTAAGAACCCAATAAATATCAATTGTCTTTTCTTTAATATACAATGAAGTAATAATTCATTTCTTATATATTCTCCTTTGCTTGAGTCTGATCCAAGTCTTAGGAAGCATAAAAAAAATGTCACATCTTTCATCACAGTGATTACTTACACTTATTTTTTAAATCACTTTTTTTTTTGTTATATCAGTTACATATTTCCACAATAATGTGTAAAAAGTAACTCCGACACCAGAGTGGCATACAATAAATTTACTTCACAGGTGAGAATTGGCCTGGTAGATTGGCTTATCTTGTCTGGGTCTGCTCACGTGATTGGGAGTTGACTAGTTAGTGTCTGGGGCAAATGCAGGGATTTGGTTCTATTCCACCACAGTGGTATTTTGAAAATTCCCTCTCAAGGGGGAAAAAAGGAAGGAAGAATCCCTGATTTGTGACATTGACTCATTCCTGTGGTATAAAATCAGTGTTGTCCAACCTTTTCGCTTCCCTGGGCCATATTGGAAGAAGAATTGTCTTGGGCCACACATAAAACACACTAACACTAATGATAGCTAATTAGCTAAAAAAAAAAAAGGGTTGCAAAAATGTCTCATAATATTTTAAGAATTTGTGTTGGGTCACACTCAAAGCTCTCCTGGGCTGCAGGTTGGACATGCTTGGTATAAATATTCCCATCATGATCAATTTCAGGCTACCAGTTGTTTAATAACTAGCTTACGAAGTCTTGCAAACCTGTACAAATCAATTCCAGCCCACCACCGTAAAATATCTCTCTCTAGAAGAGCAACCCAGGCATGTTGTCATGGTGATGACAGAGGTATAGAACAGAAAGCCCAAATATACAAGTCTATTTTAAACGTTTGCTTGGGTGATGTTTGTCACTTCCTATTAACCAAAGCCAATCAAATAGTTGATATCTCTGTTAAGGGTGGGATTAAGTCACTCTGCTTTTGGAAGGAGGACCCTACAAAATCACATGGCAAAGGATTTAGATGTAGATTTAGGGTCATCATTGTAATGTACCACACTGGGGGTTCTCATATTTTGTTTAAAGAATCTACTTTTTACATTCATTTATTAATTTTAAAAATGAGGCAAAAATGTCAAAAATGCTTGTATAGTTTGACAATATACATTCTGAATATCCAGCATCATTTGCCTGATTCTTTATTTTTGGAGAAATCAGTTTGTCTGAATTTCACACTTTATCAGCAAACATATTCTGTTACTGATATGAGTTTATGTGCATGCAAGCAGGTACAGAAATGACTTATTTGTAGAATATATGCATGATATGATTTACTTAGCCTGAGATGGTAGAACTTTTTTTATGGGTTTGAGGAAATCATTCGTGGCAGTCAGCCTTTTTGTGAGTGATAGAATTCAGGAGAGATAGAATGTTGGTGCATCTAATGACAAAAGAGCAAGTCTGAGACTGGATTTAGAGGATGTTAAATGTTGACAGTCCATGGAGGTGTTGCTTATCCTCTTAGGGCTGGATTACCTTCTCATGTTTATAAAATTACACTGAAATGCTAATTGAATCTGAATTTTTCTTTTTGGAAATTTGCTGTTAATGCCAATTTGGTCTTAACTTGGCAAAGAACCATGAACCAATTCTGAAAGTAGGATGTTCTGAACTGAGACCTAAGACATAATAACCTCATTGATGGTTAAATTTGACAGTACCTGATCAATTATAAAAGTCATTGTCTCTATTGTTGTGACCATAAGAGGTACCTAAGTATTTCTATAGGGCTTTTTTCTTCACCTTTCTCCTCTCTTTATTCCTACTTTTAAACCATTTAGAAACAGAGAAGAATTTCCCCCTGAAATGCTGAGGAGATACTGGCTTTGCTTTGTAATATGAGTTAAATTGACTTTGGGCAGGTAGGTGGGGACCGCTTGTCAAACTCAATGGAATGTAGTGTGATTCAAAAGTTCTGATGAAGGCATAGAAAGAAAAGAACAGTGCTCTGTGATTTAGCAGTTATTCATCCAAAAAACACTGTGGTTCGTCTTATAAAAAAGAAAACCGTGTATTATAAATCACTAATCCTTCCCGTTAATATTATAATAAATGCCACTTCCAGATTAGAGCACAATGAATTAAATAAGCTCTCTTTTAATAAATAATAATAAGGGGATGGTAGTTCAAAAATGTTTCCATCAAAGCATCCTAGCAAGCTTTATTTGCATTAATTTACTTATTGACTGAGAGGTTGGCATTATTACTCTTATTTTGTGTAACTGCATTTTATTTCCCCACAATTGATACATTTTATAGTTGTAGTTTCCTTCCATAATTCTGATTATAATTTATAGAACAGAGTTGATATAAAGTATTTGATTTAATTGCAATGTTAGAATAATTGTATGATTTGTAATATGAATTAAGATATTTTATAAACGTACTTTTTCCCCAAATCTCCTCTGTTTTTTGATATTTTGTTTCATTATGCCGTTTATCAAAGAGCTATTACTGAATAATTAGTTTCACTGAGCCCTTTGTCTATTGAGAGTTCTATTCTTCTTTCAGGATCAACTCAGGTCCTACATTTTCAAGGAAGACTTCCCTATGTAATCCAGTACTTTTTTTCTTTTTAGATTTTTGAGAATACTTCTATTATATGCCTCGAAATTACATATGTGTGTGTGTGTGTGTGTGTGTGCGCGTGTGTGTGTATATGTGTGTGTATGCATGACAAAGGTACAAAAGGGAAAGACCAAATACACAATTATATATATAACATACAACCATCTTGTTGGAGAACAATGAACAGATGCAACCTTTAAAAGAAATTTTATATATATATCTCAATGCATTGAAGGCCATTCTGATTTCTGCTCTTGGATTCGGCAGAAGCTCGTATCTGACTGTTGCCCCACTGAGAAGAACTAGAAGAGCTGTATAAAATATTTTTTAAAAACTGTTTGAAGGCATTAGAAAGATACTATGCTTCCAAGATCTGAAGGCTAAGCTCTTTGATAGTAGAGAGGTACAGATAAGTGAGCCCAACACTTGGTGCTGTATTTTCCCTGACAGCATTTTTAAATTCAAAACCAGCATTTCAGGAGCTGAACAGAACGTTGGGCAGTCTAACAGGGTGAGGGGGATGGGTGATGGAGGTCAGCTCTGCCAAGTGGAGGAGCCAGCTTAAATACCTCATGTTTCATTGCTGGGGCCTGGACCCCTAGATTAGGTGTAAAGCAGCATTTCTCCAAAAAGTATATTCAGTCTTTAATTAATTAAATTCTTCATATTAATTATGGCAAACTGACTCTAGTCCAAGTATATTCAAGAAACAAATTTCTATAAAGCCACAGTAATCAAGATATTGTTATACTGGCGTAGACAGACACATAGACCAATGAAATAGAACTGGGAATTCAGAAATAAAATGTCATATTTATGGTCAATTGTTTTTAATAAAGGTGCCAAAACAATTCAGTGGGGAGAAAGAATAATCTTTTTAACAAATGGTTAAAAAGAACTAAAAGAACTTGGCATCCACATGCAAAAGCATGAAGTTGGGGGAGTTCCCTGATGGTGTAGTGGCTTAAGGCTTCGGCGTTGGTGCTGTCAGCGCTGCGGCCTGGGTCCGATTCCCAGTCAGGGAGCTACCCACATACCAAAAAGAGAAAAAAAAAAAAAGCATAAAGTTGGATCACTAACTTATAAAATATGCTAAAGGGAATGAAAATAGATTTAAAAACGCTAAATGCAACAACTAAACCTATGAAACTGTTAAAAGAAAACATAGGAGTAAATATCCATGACCTTTGATTTGACAAAGTAGTCTTAGATATGATACCAAAATTATAATCATCAACAAGAACAATAGAAGATAAATTGAACTTTACAAAAAGTAAAAGAAAAAAGTTTGTGCTTTGAAGAACACTATCAATAATGTGAAAAGACAACTCACAGAATGGGAAACAATATTTGCAAATCATATATCTGATGAGACATATGTAGAATACAAAAATAATTCTACAACTCAATAAAAAGAGAGTCCAATTAAAAAAGGCAATGGATCTAAAAATACATTTGTCCAAAGAACATACTCATATCTGAATGGCTAATAAGCACATGAAGAGATGCATATCATTACTCATCAGAGAAATTCAAATAAAAATCACAATTAGATATCATTTCACATTCTCAAGGATGACTGTAAGCAAAAAATAGAAAATAACAAGTGTTGCCGAGAATCTAGAAAAATTAAAACCTTCACACACAGCTGGTGGGAATGTGAATATATTGAAGAGTTGAAAAAGGTGGTACATAAATTTGAACTAATATATTTAACTCTTTCAAGATACAATTGTCTTTAAAATTTGCATGGAAAATTTATTGAAATTTACTATAACCTTAATAAAAAAATACATCTTAAAAGACTGAAATAATTCAGAATAAATCATCTGAACATAGGAGGATTAAACTACAAAGAAAAAATAAAAACCAGCTTGGATATTAATTGAAAGAGTACTAAGTAACCCATGAGCCAAAGACAATGAACACAATGGAAATAAGAAAAAAATTAAAAAATAGTGAAAATATTTACCCAGACTTTTGAGATGCAGCTTAAATGATGGTTGGGGAAAGTTGCAATCTGATACAAGGTCAATAAGAAAAATATCATATTGTTTCATACTCAAATGAGAAATAATTGAAAATAAAATTAATAAGTGGATTTCTTTTGAAATGTTAAAAATGAATGTGAAATAAAAACAATTGATTGGAATAAAACCAATGAAAGATGTGGAAAAACTTCACCTATTAAATTGTAAAAATTATTACATATAAAACACTCAATATAACAAAAGTGTCAATCTCACTAAATATATCTTTACATTCATTACAGTCTTAATGAAAACAGTTGCAGAAATTTGATGTGGTTATTAATAAGCTGACTCTGAAATCCATTTCCAGAAAGGATCAGGAAGACTTAATTGGTGTTGAAGAACTTGTGCAAGACTTTTGGTATGCTATCAGCAATGATTAAAATGAAATAGTAATAAAAAGACAATACGGTAACGACACGTTAATAAACCAATATACCAGTGGAACAAATTAGCCCCACACATCTGAGGAAGGATGATCTTATCAGGAAATGGCACTGGATCAACTAGATATCCATATAGATGACGAGCCACAGACAACCCCTTTAATCAATCAGTTTAAAGCTCAAGCAAGTCATAATCCTGATGATTTGAAACAATGAACAGCTTGGGCCTGCTCTGGCCACAGAGGGTATCATGCACTGGGAGTCAAATGGTATTTTCCTCTCTCATACTCATTCTACTTTGGGTAATTTCTATCAAGTAATTTAAACTCTCTAGGCATTGTGACTCATCTGTTTTCTTCCAGAAGGACTTGTAAAGTTTCCTGTAACAGGATTTCAGGTGCAGTACAAAACTGAATGAAAATCAGTAGAAAATGAATATGCAGATAGTTATTAAAGATGATCAAATTATTAAGATTATTATTTAAGATGGCTTGATAATTTGTATCCAGAACATATAATTGCATCCAAGTCTTCCCAACTGGATAATGTGGTTAGGACTCACTTTGGATTTCCAGCACAGAGGATTATGTCATTGAACCTGAGGCATTCAAAACCCATGTTGTAAACCTTCTATGGCAAGGCACTGTGTGGGCACTGTTGATACCTAAGTGAACAAGACAGAGAGATTCTTTGACCTTATGAATTTTATAATTTAGTGTAATATTATTAAGACATTGGTATTTTATAAGTTTAATGAGTCCAAACTCCAAACCATGTATTAATCCCCAATATCCTACAGTGATTAAGCATCTCATACTGTATATTTTTCAGCCTGTATTGCCTCTTAAGAATATCATATTTCATGATTTTACTTCTCCAAGTACAGAGGAGAAATTTCTCTTGTATAACTTATGCTTTTCTCTTTGTTTCAAGTACAGTTGAGCTTTTAATGACATGAGCTTGAATTGAATGGGTACACTTATATATGCCAATTTTTTCATTATATACAGTAAATGTATTAATATTTTCTTTTCTTATGATTTTATTAATGACATTTTCTTTTCTCTAGTTTACCTTATTATAAGAATACAGTGTATAATACATATACTATACAGAATATGTGTTAATTTTTCATGTTATTGGGAAGGCACGGTCATTAAGAGGCTATTAGTAGTTAAGTTTGGGGGGAGTCAAAAATTACAGGCAGATTTTTCACTGAGCAGGAATAGATGTTCCTAACTCCCATGTTGTTCAAGGGTCAAATGTACATTCATAATAATTTAAAAACCAAGTTGTGTGTTCAGCAACCCAGGAATGCTTACAATCTTTTTATAATAAACAAGCTCTCCAATTTTAGTTTGAGAAAAATCATTATCATCACAATTGTCTTATAAATATGAGAATTGATTATATCATATTCTATTTCAAGTCCCAGCTGGTCAGAATGCCACTTTGCAAAAATTTGGAACAACACAGAAATCCTGTTCTTAATTCATAGCATTTATTTAGCTCTGCGAAGGTGAATAGGAAAAACGTGTATGGGCAGGAAAAAGCAAAAGGAAATGAGACCCATTTGAAACATTTTAGCTGACAAATCACTTTGCATACATTTCAGACTGTTTTCTTAATTATATCTTTTCTTGCACTGCATGGTGTTTGAGGTGACACAAGAAGACATGTCAAAGCAACATCACAAATGGAAAACAAGGACGTGGCAGACTTGGGACCTCTGAACGGCAGGGATTTTTTTGTTTTGTCTTATTTTGTTTTTTTCCCACAGTGCTTAACATTTTTTGTTTTCCCATATATTGTCAAGAAGAATTCATTGACTTACCTCTATAATTGTTTGGTGATTTATTTTTGTTCAATCCTTTCAAAGCATCACCTGCTTGAAAACAAATTAAGAAAGCTTAAAAACATAGTGACTACAAAATAAGTATTGTCTTAGGCTGTGATGAAACAATAACCTTTAAATCATTTTAAAGTGTAACTTAATCTCCAAGTAATTTTTTAAATACTTTAAAGCAGGTCATTTAAATGTGGGAGAAATGTACTATAATTTAGTTTCCAAAAGCCAAATTATAATTACAATCACCAAATTATAACTAGAATTTTTAATTGAATTGCTTCTCAACCTGGCATCCAAAGGGCTATTTAAGCACATTCTGAGAGGTTATTGAGATTCCTCTAAAAAGTCTTAATTGAATGCTTTTATTTGTAATAACAGCATATGTTATGAGCGACTCTGCATTGTCTGCTTACTTCTGCAACCCAATTTAGCCAGTTAATTAAAATGTCCTCTTTGCATCTGGATCTGAGATAATATTTCCACCAAATGAAAGTCCAATAATCTCACAGAACACCAAGCATCTGATGGTTCCACTGAACTAAGAGGGAGACTGCCATGAATGTGGTGGCACAGCTCATGGTGGGGGTGGTAAAGGCACGCGGAGATCAAGGAACCACAATATTTAAGGCAAGTCCACTTGTGATTGTTCTTGGATATAAGTTATAATAATTAACACAATATATTGAGCTTCCAGTGTTAGCAAATAATTTTATTAAATAACTATTTATTGCAGATTTCACTGCAGTTACAATATTAAAAGAAAACTGTAGAGTTATCAAGTAGACTTCATTTAAAATGGCATTCAGAATGGTTTACTGGTAGGGTTTAGTAAAGTCTGAAATCTGATTTCCCCCAACAAAGCTTTGAACTTATTGGTAACATCTATAAAACAAAACAAAAGAAAACAAACAAAAACAAAAACCCTGGAAGAATAGTCATTCTCAGAATAAGTATTATTGATATGTTTTAAAATATAACAACCCAAACACAGATTAAATGGAGAACCTCCTCCAGAGCTACACTTTTATATCTTTAGACCTAACATCAGTGATTTAATTTCAGGAAAACAATATAATCTATGACAATACTTTAATGTTGGTTATTAGAATTTATTGGTTTTGTTGATAGGTCTTTATCTCATTTATAAATTTATTTTGTTTACTGTGTTCTATAAGCACTATAATCATATATAGTTTTTTACTTAGCTTTATTTTTGCACACTGAGAATTCAAGAATAAGTTTTTCCTCTCAACAATGCCCATAAATAGGGCACATGTATAATTTATTATCCCACTGGGATACTTCTGAAAGTGAAAGTAAACACAAAGAATAATGACTTGGTGAGGCCAGATATAAATCAGATATTTTCTGTGCAAACCCAAATTCATGGTCACTTAACATACAGAACTCAAGCTTGGAAATTATTGATTTAACCCAAACCTTTTGATTTGAAGATAAAAAACTGGCATTCAGAGTCATGTCACTAGTTGATAGCTAGGCCATCAACTATAAAATGCAAGTTCATTTTATAAGACACTTTGTTTTATAAAATTATTTTGTTGATGTCCTGATTCCATACGGAATTACAAAATGAACTTTCGAGTAAAGACAATCATGTCTGTCACTAAGTTTCAACCACCTATAGAGCCAGGGAGGGTTAAAAGAATGGAGAACAAGCACCAGCATTGATTTTCCACTTTGCGAGTGAGTACCTGTACATAGCAAAATAAGCTTCTAGTCACCCAGCATTCTCAGCTTACTGAATTCACAACATTGCAATGCTGGTAATGCCAACAACGCAGGTCAGCATTACAAATTTATTTGACACCTCATGTATGTCATTTGCATGCAACATTTCTGGAATATGTGTTGGGTTCAGGACATTTCTCTCCAATCCACTATAGCTCATGTATTTTCTACTCTCAATCTTTGACAAAGAGCTATGATAGATTTCCTCAAAAATAATTCAATAATATTCTTAATGTCAACATTTTTAATCCAAGAAAATGAATACCTGCATTTTAAAAAGTATTTTAACAAGTATGAAAGCAGGGAGGAAATTCAAGGTAATCATTCACAGACCTGGAAATTCAGGTGGTCGGAACACTTTTCCTTCTTCAATAGCTTGCCGGATGATGGAGGTTTTATTATAATGTACTTTACATTTGCTAATGTAGTTCTATTGAAAGTCACCATATTCTAAAATGCTATACTACTCCTCCTCTCCCTTCCCCATGTATGCCATCGTTAAACACCATTGATACAGAGCCACCTGTGTATACAGCCCTCAACCAAGCATGGCATTTCTGAAGTAATTTGGAGAGAGCTGACAGCAGGTGAAATTGGAATATTCCCAGAGGATGCTCATTCTGTATTCACAGGCATTCCAGATATTTTAGAAAAATTTCATTCTCTAATTTGCATTATTTCTAAATACATTTCACACTTTTCCAAGTATACTAGCTGTATTGCAATATGTACATTAATATTTAAGCTTATATCAGGCAGGCTTAGGTATATGAATTAATTAAGGGGAATAAATTAAGTGCACAGTTACATAATATCCTATGCAAGACAAGTTATTGTAGCTCCTTAGCTTTGGGAAGAGACAAAGGAGCTCAGAGAGCTCCTTTCCTGTTGATTCTGCCACGTATGAGAATTCCTTTGGTATTATCCTTAGGCTCTGCATTACAGTATGTAAATACCAGTAAACTTCAGTAAATAAAAATATTCAATTAGCTAATATTTTAAATCACAGTTATATAGCAATGAATCATTCAATCTTGGGGTTGCAAAGGGCCTGCCCCCAAAAGCGTACGTTTTAACTATTGTCTCTGTAAATATTTCTGCTTGAAGCCTTCCAATCAGTGGACAAGCATTACTTCTAAAAGCCTCTCATCCTGCCTCGTATGGCTCTGCAGGTTCCTTGAATATCACAGTATCCATGGTAGGTAGATTTCGTTCTCCTTGCTTTTTTACCCATTATTGTGTTACAGTACATGGCAAAGCCAATGTTTTAGATGTAATTAAGAGCAGAAGAGGGACTCACAGACCTAAAGTTTAAGAGAGCTTCAATGTGCCACATGAAGGACACAGAGAGCTCGATTCTGCAACTATACAAAGTGAATTCTGCCATCAATCTGAAGGAGCTTGGAAATGCATTCTTCCCCAGGGACTCCATGTAAGGTGACAGATTAGTTGACACCTTGATTTCAAGCTTGTGAGTCCCAGAGCAAGGAACCCAGTTGAGCCACGGTATGCCCAGACTTCTGATCCACAAAATTGTGGGATAACAAAGCTGCTAAATTTGTAGTAATTTGGTAAACAATAGAAAAACAATACCCATTAAAAGTATACTAGATCCAAGAGACCTTCTTGTTCAACCCCCTTATTTACTCATGAAGAAAGTGAGGTTTAAGAAAAGTTAAATGCTTGCCCAAGGCCATAGTTGAAAAGTGACACTATCATTGTTTTTACATACCAGTCTCCTAATCTTTCCCCCCACATTAATTTGTTTACTTGTTCTTTCAAAATATTATTTAAGCAACTCTTCTGCAAAAAGTGAAGAAGGCAAGGAGTTTGGAATCCTCTGGGTGTTTATTTTTCAGCTACCACCTATGTACTCAACAACACTATAAGAAATTACAAAAATATAAGTATTAAACTATAATATATAGGAGCTATTCGTTAAGTGTGAGTTCAGAAAAGCAAAGTTCAACTTTCAAAGAAAGGAATAATGAAATTTCCATAGATGTGCTAACGTTGACCTGGGACTCAAAGATAGTGAGAGTACGCTGCATTTCAGCTGTTCCGAGTACTCCTGGCTGTCTATATTACTGACTCTGAGCAGCCTGGAAAAAAGCATCAACAGCAATCCATGTTGAGATCAGAGCATTTTCCCGGGCCTGCCTTTCTTCAGTCCTTTAAGATTCCTTTCTTCTACTGGTACCCCTGTTGCCCTGACTCAATCTAATACTGTTCAAGTTGCATAATCAAGATTAATAGGGCATCTCTGTTTGTTTCCTGATTTTCCCTATGTATGGTTTCTCCCATTATTTTACTCTCAGTATGATGTACCACAACTATATAGGTAAAGGCATTATTCCAACATAGGGCTTCATTATATACCAGGCTTCACTGTCCATGAAAGATAGCTCAAGGTAGAATTGGATAAATTAGAAAAGAGTTTGATAAAAACAGAGAAGATGAATAAAAAACAAAGAATGTGTCAATTCCTATAGGTGTACCAAAATGCAGGATGGCATGAACAACACCTTTACCCAATAGTTTTATTGTTCTATTTAATCTGTGTTGTAGGGTGCATGAAAATGAAAAGCACATGTTATAAAATTAAGTTGGAATGAGATGGCAGTATATCTTAAATACCACATCATAAAATTTGGAGAGATTATTTATTTATGTACGACTTGTAGATATTGGGAAGATTTTGGATGAACTGGCAGAAAAGACTGAAAAGTTTAGTCCAAAATTTTGGAAAGTTACTCTATTTACTATGTATAAGATGAATTAGCTCCTAAAGGAAGTATAAAGAAAATATATTTTGATTAAAATAAAGGGAACTGATACTTACTTGCATGGATGTTCTGGCAGAAACTGGCAAGCACTTCACTAAATCAATGTTTTCTTCTTGAAGAAAAGCCTACGTAATCAGTCATGTGTGGCCATATAATGAAGTCCAGTCAGTGGAGTGAGTTTAATGTGGTGTTTCCCTTCTAGGCCTTGCCCATAAAACCTTCCCATTCTTTTTTGGTGTTTGTTTGTTTGTCTGTCTGTTTTGTCTGTGTGTGCGTGGCCAAATCCTGCAAGCTTTTAAAGCATGATTAAGGAGACACTTTGGAAGCCATGTATTAAAAACTTGAAGCCACAAAATGGTCCCTGAAGCTCTCCTTGGAGAATTCCCTGCTATTCAAAATTACCTGTTTTTGACTATGTGAAGGATAAATTAACTATGATATATGTTTGAGACTGGGAAAAATGTTTTTTCTCCAAACACTTTTTGCTTTAAACTTATTTTATTTTTTTCCACCATCAGACAAATAAACATTTGCTTGAGTTAAAAGTTTTCATATCAGTTTGTGGAATACAAATGCCTTTAATAAGAGCATTAAGGTTTTTCACATGGAAATAGATTTTGTGTAATTGTCAAGACATAAAAAAGCTCTAATGTAAGATGAATTTTTAATGCACTTGTTGGTATGTGACACTCTTTCTCTGCCAGCTTCCTGCTCGGAAGCTATCTTCTAGTTGGACTGTGCGTCAGGGGGTCCTGCCAGGTTGCCTGCAGCAGAGTTTGTGTAATAGTTTTGGACTCTTCAACCACCAAGGTAGGGGAGCCGAACACTGAAATTTAAGTCAGATTTCTAAGTTCGAGTCAAATTCCTGTGCTATCATGTTAGAAAAAGTTATAGAAATCACTTTGATAGTAAATTTTTTACTAACTATGAAAGGCTATACATTGTGTGGGACAAACCACCACCATCATCTTTATAAGATACTGTAGGAAAGAGTCTCCTCAAAAATTAAATATTGGGATGATGGGAACCCACACTTTACTTGTCAGTGTACTAAAAATAAAATAGTCTAATGGTGAAAAAGATCAGAAACAAATTATATCATACATTTCACTGCTTCTGAAACAGAGTAGACTAGAAAAACTCTTAAATTTTCTGCTTACAATCTGTTGTCTCAAATAGAAACCATTACCTGCAGCACCCGTCACCCCCAACACACATACACACACACATTCTCTCTCTCTCTCTCTCTCTCTCTCTCTTGCTCACTTACTCACTCACATCTACCCACTGATGCTCCCATTCTTGATCATATATCAAGAACATTTGAAAGTACACTCGACTGAACATTTGAAAGCATACTCCAGTATCCTGATTCTTCTTCTTCGGACAAATTGGAAACTGTAGACCAGTCATTCAACTGCCAAATCAGTGCCTTGATCTGAATCTTGGACTTCCGATCTCTGTGCTGTGGTAATTCCTTAGTGCCCCAAGTCATCTCACATTAAAAAATTATTGTCATCTCTTTTGTTACATAGATATCCAACCATTGCTAAAGATGTGGTGCATTCCAGTCACATGTTTCTCAGTGTATGCTTTCTCTCAATCCCACTAACATGGTGCTAATCCAAGCCCACTTTTTTTCCTATTTGTATTATTGCAATAACTCTCTAAAATGTACATGTATTTCCCATAGGACTATTTGTGTTTCAATTATGTTTTCTTCTCACACTTATTTCTCAAAGCAATAACTATTTGGGACATTGTTTATTAAGATGACTTTATGAAAGTATGCATCATATCTAAGTGTAAAAATATATATGATATTGATAACTAATGAAATATATACAAAATAGGTACATACTATAGAAAACATTTTAGATTACTAATAGTATATAAATTTGTTAAATTAATCAAATCAAAGTAATTTTAAGAAGATATCTTATAAAATGCCTGCTCTTGGAGTATAAAGAATGTATTATTGTTTGATGCCTCGGGAGGAAAAAAGTAATATAATATCATGAAAAAAATTCACCTCAGAGAAGGAAGTCAGTGGGAAAGAAATGAAAGTCAGATTAGTTTATAGATGAAAACAGCTGGAAGGCCTCTAGTTGGCTGAATTCAGTAATTTCTAGGCTATTCCAAGATGAATGTATGTGTATTTTAGGTTGTTGTAAGCTGTCTCACATATAAAGACAACAATGTATGTAATAAATGTCTTGATAATTATATTCATACCTTGATAAGGTATTCTTAAATTTACAAAGTAAATATTGTATTGACAATGTATAGAATACATGGTTATAATCTGAGTTTTCACTACATTTTAATAAAAATACTGCAAATATTGAAACAGTCTTCATTTGAGATAATAAATAAACAAATGCTATGAATAAAGAATTGAGAGTGTGGTATTGGAATTGTAGGACTGAACTGGAATGTTAATAAAAGATTAGCTTTTTATGAACAGAAGCTGAATTTAATCCCTTTCCACACTCACTAGCTGTGTGATATGGGAAAATATGTCCTATATTTATAATATTCAATTTCTACATATAATAACAATGTTAATGATGTAAGCATTAACACAATGCAAGGCATACTGTTTTCATCATCACCATCATCATCATCGCCATCATCATCAGCATCATCTCCTGTATATTAGGATTATGTTGGTCCATGTCATATAAGTTTTGTGATTTGAATTATGAATTCATCATGAGATTAATATATGCACACAAATATACTATCATATATAATAAGATATGATATATCTACAGATAGATAGATAGATCATAGCCCTGTATGGCCTTAAGAATCTTTTCACCAAAATTGATTCTTCATAATAGTATTTCGTGATTGCTTATATTCATATCTTACCATATTTTTTAGCACCTTGCAGGTAAAGATTATATGTTATTCATATGTAAACCCCCAAAATAAGGTAATCAGAGAATAAACAAGTACTAACAGAAAATTTACTGTACACCATACATGTGTTAAACATTTTCCAGATATTTTAAGATAAGCACCATTAATTTTTTGAAATAGTGAAGGTTTAAATAAGCCCTTTAAGTACTAAAAAGCTGGTAGGTAAGGGCCCAGATTACAGTCTCTTTCTTACATGCCCTGTCTGCAACATGCCCTGTCTCTTCCTCAGTACCTAGAGTGGTGCCATGTGCACAAGAACCATTCACCACAAATTTGTGGAGTAAACAAACAAACAAGAAAAACACATGAATACTGCTATGCATTTCATTCCTTATGAATTAAAGTTAGCTTCATTATGGGCACCCTTTTTCCTATTTTCTGACTTTTCTCAAGAAAACAAAGAATTTCTTGTTCTGAATTGGAACCTTTGTTCATTTCTCTGCACTGTTGTTATGCAAGATTCTATAGAATTTTTTTTCTGCTTTCACTAGTAAAATCAATTAAACTGAAATATTAATTGGGCTGATAACATCATAATATGTCCCTATTTTGCTGTGATGTGGCGGGTATGATGAACATAACTCTGACCATATTTTTAATTATGACTGTTATTACAGTTTTTACTTTAGTGTCTGTAGAGTTTACTTCCAGAGCCAATAATTACTAAAGCCAGTAGTAATTTATGAGCACTGTTTCCATTGTAGGTGGGCTCTGGATTAAACCCATCACAGTTCAGTAATTGTTGTGCCAAAATGAGCCCTGAGGAAATGCCATTCACAAAGCTGCAAGCCATCTTTAATGTAACTTTTCAATTACTGATCTTATCATTCGCTCAGTTCATTAGTCATACTGCTTCCCAAACAAGCAAATTGGGTTATTATAGGACAATAGGTCAAATATTAACAGATATTACTATTTGAGAATTCATTTTCAAGTTATGGTGTGTAGATAGGTTGAAAAATCTGAAAATGACATTTCTCTCTTGAACCACCTCTCCCATCTTGAGCATGAACTCAAGTTACATACAACCCATTTGAAATCATTGGGAGAGAAGTTCAATTTAAATTAGAGAAAATTTAAATTAAAAAATAGCTTCACTGAAAAGAAGCTGTTTTGTCAAATGCCCTCTGAGATGCAGATAGTATAGGTAAGCTAATTAAATGGAATTGAATTGTTATTAGGAATTGATTAACTTAATAAAGTGTGGTTTATTCTGGTCTCCTAAAGTGGCTAAGCTCAGTGTCCTTCAAACAACTTCAAAATAAGACTAGTTTTTTTCTTTTTATTAATTTATTTAGTGATATATATATATATATCACTAATATATATATATTCATATATATATATTCACATATATATATTCATATATATATATACATATATATATTCATATATATATATATATATATATATATATATATGTATATGTATATGTATATTCAGACAATTAATCAGGAACTCACCCCAGAAAAAGTGCTACCTACCTAATTGCTGAGTATCACTATGGTCACCTTTGAAGTACTCCCCTTAGGAAGACATGTACCAATGCCAGTGACTAGTCCACCCTTCAAAGCAATTTTGGAACTCTTTTTCTGGAATGGCCATCAGAGCTATCGTCATATGACCTTTGATGTCCTGAATGTCGTCAAAATGCCTTCCTTTCAATATTTCCTTTATCTTTGGGTAAAGAAAAAAGTCACTGGGGGCCAGATCAGGTGAGTAGGAGGGTGTTACAATACAGTTATTTGTTTACTGGCTGGAAACACCCCCACAGACAGTGCCGTGTGAGCTGGTACATTGTTGTGATGCAAAAAGTTTAGGTCATTTATGTCTTTTTTCACACAGCCTTTTTAGCACTTCCAAATAGTAAACTTGGTTGACTTTTTGTCCAATTGGTACAAATTCATAATGAACAATCCCTCGGACATCAAAAAAGGTTAGCAACATCATTTTGACTCTTGATTTAGATTGATGGAAATTTTTGGTTGTGAAGAATTAGCTGACTTCCATTGTACACTTGGATGCTTTGTTTCAGGGTTGTATAGGGACACCAGTGTTAATACGGCCCAAAACATCTTGTCTCTCCAAAAGGTCTTGGCAAACTTCAACTCTTTTTTGTTCATTGGTGAGCTTCTTCTGGACCATTTTTGTACACACCTTTCTCATGCCAAGATTTTCAGTTAAGATTCTCCTGTTTCTTTATAGATGTTTACTTTGTCTGCTATGCTTCTCACAGTCAGCCAATGATTTTGACACACAATTCCACAAAGTTTTGCAATGTTTTCATCAGTTCTGCTCATTACTGGCCACCCTGATCTCTCTCTTTCCGAGGAGAGTGATGCTTTCTCTCTCCTCGGAAAAACGTTTAATCCATTTGTACACTGCTGTTTTGTTGTTGTTGTTGTTGTTGGTTTGTTTTTTTTTTTGCCTCTTTGGTATGTGGGTAGCTCCCTGACTGGGAATCGAACCCAGGCTGCAGCGCTGACAGCGCCAGTGCTGAAGCCTGAAGCCACTACACCATCAGGGAACTCCCTGTACACTGCTGTTTTATTCATGGCATTAAAACCATAAACTTGAACTAACATGTCCCTGATTTCACTTCCAAGTAAAATTATTGCCAAGCTTAATAAGAAATTTCATGTTTGTTCAATACTCTAATTCAAGCTCCAACATTTTTGCAATGGCACACAAAACCACGCAACAACAATAATGAACAACCACTGAGCAAGACACTGCCACACGTTGACATGAACACAGCTGTGAGACAGAGATATACCAAGGTCATAAAACCTTACTAAGTTTGTACAGTGCTGCCAACGTAAGTGCACAGTGGCAAGTTCACGAACTTAATCGTCAGATTTGGGGGATGATGACAATTCTGAATGCCATTGAAAAAGAGTTCCAAAATTGCTTTGAATGGTGCACTAGGCACTGGCATCTGTACATAGTTTCCCAAGGAGAATATTTCAAAGGTGACCATAGTGATATTCATCAATGAGGTAAGTAGCACTTTGTCTATAATGAGTTCATGAAATTAATTGTCCAAACTTTTATGCTGTCTGGAAAACAATCCAGCCATAAATGCCTTTATTTTTTATATTATGGCTAAATATGTTCTAAACAGCCTATATATAAATGAAAAACAGATTCACAAAATAAACTCAGTAAAGCATCTCCATTCCTTGAAAAAGTGCTTCTTCACATGCCCAAAGAAGGTCTCTATAATGATTTATTACAGTTTGAAAGAATAAAATAACTGTGTGGATTTGTGTCTTCTCCTCTAAAAACAAGCATATATCCCTCATTAATAATCTATAATTGTCAAAGGCAAGTTACTGTATAAATAACAAATAGAGTAAAAGTCTGAAGAAATTGTTCAAGATTTACTGTGTAAAGTTTTTTCAATGTCTAGTTCATATTGCCTCACTCATGGAAAATTAGATTTCTGAATCAGAGAACCAACAGTCTTAGAGTTCTATGGGAACAAAATAATCATCTCAGGCAATTCTCAAGTGTCAGATATCAACGATGTATGGGAACTCTCCCATGTTTATTTCAATAACTTTGGTCACTTTCTTCAGGACTGAATTCTCCCATTTTCAATATTCTACTCACATACATTCCAATAAACATGTTCAACACATCAATTAAAATAGGAATGTTTAAGCAAAGTTTCTAATTTTGAACAACACTGGGAATAGCTATTTTAAAGGAGAAAGAGGGGCTAATGAAAGAGGCTCATTGAATATTCAAAATGATGACCTGAAACCAGTAAAATCTGCTCATTGCTTGCCATTCCCTGGTCTGACAATCCTTTCAGAGTCCTTTTAGTCACCCAGTTCAACCTTTTGTGTATCTTTGACTCATATCCTCACCATATTCACAAATTTCACAAATACTGTATTTTAGGAAAAAAATCAGCCATCATACGGAACGCATTGTTTCCTTACATAACCCTTGTGTCTACCCCTTGTTTTCCTTCCTGATGCTGCCCATTATGTGCAGATCCTCCTGCTACCCCTGGACCACTGCAACAGATTTTGTCTTCATTTTCTCTCTTTCCCCCAAAGTCTCACTCTGTCCAGTGCAACGATGTCTGTGCCATCTTCTGTAAGTACCATTCCCAAGATTCCACTGCTATGATAAAACCAAACCAAACCAAGAAAACCTCCAGTGGGCTCTCATTACATGGCATGCATTCATTGTGCAAATACCTCCATGACATGGCCCGCGTGGACTCAATTCCTACCTGATTTTCAAACATGCTTTCTCACTCTCTTCTCTGTATTTCAGTTAAAATAACTGGCTTACCCAGATAGATGCCTACTCTATGCTCTACAAATACAATGCTTTTACCCATACTTACCTTCCACTTGCTACGTGTTTTTCATATCCAAAATTTTCACATTCTTTAGAGTTGGTTCAAATTATACTTCTTGCTTAAAGCCACTTCCATTGTACCCATGTGGAACTAAGTTGTAGCTTACTTTGTCTTTATCTCTCATGATAAGCCCTTTTAAAAATAAATTGTTTTATTAATTACATAAATCAATTGTAACTTATGTTTATTAGAGGAAGATGAAGGAGAAACTGCTCAAAGAAGAAAGCAAGTTTCATGTAATTTCAGCACACAGGAGCAAATAGTAGCAACAGATTGTACATGCATTTTTAAATGGTTTTTTAATTAAGTTACCATTTTAAAAGCACAAAAATGATGTGTTCACTGCAACCAATAAATAATGTACCCAAAGTTAAATAGAAACAAACAACAAAAACAAATATATCTATTTAAAGATGTGCAGAATGAAATAGGAACAAAAATATCCACAAATATAGGACATTTTGTTTGTTGTTTAGAGAAGAATGGATTGCAATTTCTCCTCTACACTAAAGATCCCTTTTCTAGCTTAATAGCATGTGATAGAACCCTAACATTGATCTAACTAGTTCTATAAAATAGCAGTATTTCATTGTTTGGACCACTACCCTTTCTTGTAAGTCTGGTTGATTTAGTTTTCAAACAATGCTTTAATACACATCTCTGTATTTTGAGTCAATCAGGTCTCAAAGATCATTTCAAAAATGAAGTTTTAGGGGAACACAGGGGATAT
This sequence comes from Lyroderma lyra, assembly GCA_004026885.1. Lineage (NCBI taxonomy): Eukaryota > Metazoa > Chordata > Mammalia > Chiroptera > Megadermatidae > Lyroderma > Lyroderma lyra. The sequence continues at coordinate 111,467 of PVJL010004784.1, forward strand.
ACAAATAACCCAGAACTGTAGTATGAAGCTCTTTCCATTCCTAGGTTAGAAAAGGCAAAGAGGTAGAGGTCCCTTCCAGAAACTAGGTGAAGAAACTCACATAGAGATGGCTGCTTTAAAGTAAAAAATGATCCATGTTTGAAAAGCTTAGCCAGCCTCATGTTGTCTCTCAATGGAGCCAAGGAAATAAACATTCTGATCTCTCTCCTACCCAACTCTCCCCACACCCCACCTCCTATAGTGATTTTTTCCAATCAGAAGCTTGATGGTACAGAAGACCATTAAGATCATCTCTTTAGATCAGCTGGGTGGGGAGTGGGAGAAGGTACAGGGTGGAGGAGAGGCATTGTGGATCTGAGTTAGGAAACGTAAAGCATGCATCCTTACATGTTGGTGCTTATAGTCTATGCGCTAGATCCCTAAAAGATGGGTTGCTAGATAAAGATTTGAATACCTAACATGTAATACCAGATTGATTTTCAAGAAAAATGTAATAATTTATATTTGCATCTGCATCTGTGCCCTGGTTTTCACAGTAAAATTATGCCATTTATGTTTGATTCACATTTTTCTATTATACAACCTCAGTTGTAAAATCCAGTTTTGGTGACTGCACCCTTTATTGTGTTAGTCTTTAGGTGGTTTTACTTTGCTTTTTAAGTATAACACAATGAAGAACATCTTTATACATATCTCTATTATTATCATTGATTATTGTTATCTTTTTTGCCTAAATTTCTAAAGGTATTTTTAGAATTTCTTCAAAGAGTTTGACCAATTTTACATTATTTGTATGTGGGAAATCATGTTGATGAAATGCTTGCCAACAAGTTCTTACCAAGCAAGCTATCCAATGATAACAGAACAGAAAGACTGGTAGACCAAATTAAGATGCTCAAATCACATACATTTATTAAATTAAATTTAAAACATACAGCAAGAATCAAGGAAAATGAGCTTTAGTAAGTTAACACAGACCACTGGAGTAGGACATAATACAGTTAAAATCCTGCTCTGCCTGTTAGGAACAGAATTGTGTTCCTCCCCTATTCACATTGAGGCCCTAATTTCCAGTGTGGCTGCACTTCAAGTTGGAGCCTCCAAGGAGATGACTAAGGATAAATGAGGTCATAAAGGTGAGGTACTGATCCAATAGGATTAGTGTACTGAAAAGACGAAGTGCCAGAGAACTCAGGAACCAAAGAGAGATCATGTGAGTACAGAACAAAAAGGCAGCCATCTGCAAACCTGAAAGAAGGCCATCACCAGGAACCAAATCGATCTTGGACTTCTAAGTCTCCAGAATTATGAGAAATGTCTGTTCAAGCCACTCAGTCTGTGGTATTTTGATACAGCAGTGCAAACAGACTAAGATACTACCTATATCTTTTATCAGGAACTGCCATATGGCCTTTCACTCTCAGCTTACCCCACTGGTGGTGTGGTGACAATGAACAGAGTTGAGATTTGAGATAGGAGGCTCACAGATGCAGGGTACCTGGAGCCAACAAGTCATACTTACTGTGTTGTAGAATAGGACGAGCAACGACACCTGTCACAGCTGTGACTCTCTGACTAATGTGCTTAGTCACTCCAGGCTCCATCTGTATGGGTGTCACAAGTATAGATTTACCAGATAAAATACAGGCACTAAGTTAAATTTGAATTTTGAGTAAATAAAAATGAACATATCTTCAATGTAAATATGTCCCAAATATTGCATGGGTCTTACCTAAAGTTAAAAAAAAAAGTGTTGTTTGCCTAAAATCCAAATCTAATTGGGTAGCCTATGTTTACATTTGCTAAATCTTGCAACACTGCATCAGCTGTTATCTTAGGCTTGGCAAAGTTGTCCATCTGGAGCTGTCATGATCTGTTCCCTGTGTTGAAGATTGACTTGGTGTTTGTATCATTTTCTATTTATAAGATACTCTTAATTGTTCCATTCTTTTTATCCATATTCAAAACACGTGTACTCCATTTATTCTATGACTAACATGTCTCACAAGTTACTAACCTACTTACTATGTATATTTATTGCTTCTTATGTGTCTCATCCATCCCACTGTGTTTCTTCCCTACTAGAGCTGAATAAATTACTCTCAAAGATACAACAAGCATATATTGTACCAATTTTTACCAATTATTATTATTATTTCATTTCCATTTCAGACCATAACTAATTTAGTAAGAGTACACATTTGACTCATCTTTTGGGAGCAACCTGTCCTACCTCAACCTCACCCAGGTGTTGAAGTTACAGGTTCCCACTAGTGTACCCAAATTTTGGATCAATACCTACAGAAGCAGGTGAAGTCTTTCCTTCTCCGGGGAGGTGAGAATACGGAAATAGAGAAAGATGGGCCTCTGCCAGGTAAGCCTCAAGCCTACCAATCAGATAACATTTGCTTTCTAATTGTCAACATATCAGTCTCATTTTTAAATATTTGGGTGGAAGATGACTGCTCTTAGGAGGAAGACCACTATCCCTCATATGGTTTACAAGTCATCCCCAGGACACATCTTAGTTCCTTGAATTCACAACGCTTTCCAAGGGGTAGATCCTTTTTATCTGATTTACATTGCAATGAAATTATTTTTTTATCTCCAAGTTCCTTCAACATTACAAAGTTATTTCTACATCCCAAATAAAATACCACTTCCCTCCTTATAAATTAAGTCTACATATTAAATGCTTTCATACTACTATGTGCTGTTCTTTATAGCATTTATTTCCAAGAAAGTTTAGGGTTTAGTTTCTAATTAATTGATTAATATTGTTTTCTGCCAGTAGAACATGAGCTTCATTGCTCCGTTATTTACAATGGGAATTATAATGCCCAGAATATTCATCAGTGGGCTATTTTGCTCATTTTTATGTCCTCTACACTTAAAACTGATACATGGTATATGAGTACACATAATAATCAAGCTGAGATAGTCTATTTGTTTTGGGCCTGATACAAAGTCAGAGTCTAAATAAATCCTATTGCTATTCTTGTGTAATTTATAGTCTTATTTTAATTTAACATTGGCATACATATTTAAGGATATTCTCATTCTCGTGTAATAGTACATAAAAAGTTTCAAGGATTTTGTTTTTGCATTTGGGTTCATTTTAATTTTTATTATATTACAAGAGAGACCTGAACTTAAGTGGTGCTTATTTATGTATTTGGAAGTACACTAATTCACTAGTGATGTTCTCTTTTAAAGGAAAATCTAATTTGAGCAAAACTTTATGAAACTAGAGATTTTTACCTACTATGAGGTGATAACAAAGAAAGATGACACATGCAAGTAAAACTGACAAATGCTTCAGAATTAAGTGAGGAGAGCGGTTAAGTCAAGCTATGTCACCTTCAGTTCCCAAAATACTTTACATTTTTTAAAACTTGACTGCCTGAGACATAAGTTAGGAACCAAATGATATCATTAAAATTCAACCATCATCTCAGGCTCAAGTTTTACCCTGTGTTTAACTCAAATCACTGCTAAAACTTTTGGATGCCATTCATTCATAATTCTTTAATGTTCTTTGTTGCTCTCAGAGTTGCAGTTTTCTGTCTTCTGCTTCCAAATCACTGCTAACAACAAAACAAACACAAAAATAATGAGAGAAATATTTACATTTGAATGAGAACTGTCATTGCAATTCACCATATCAGGTAGTAGCATTCAACATATTTCTCACTTTCACAATAGTTTCCATAATTGGAATAATCATTATAAATAGACAGAGGAACTTTACAAAGTAAATAGGGGCCACCCCATATGAACAGAAGACAATGTAAAAGAAAAGAGAAGAGATTATCTATATTTTCTGAAAATCCATCATAATAATACTCATTTTAGAGACATCTAGCTGATTACAAGAGCAGATTAGTTGAAAGCTCCCCAAATGCCAACCCTCAACTCACCAATGTCCTCCAAATGGTCCTGTCAATAGTCTATTCAAAACTATACCAGACTGGACAATTAATTTCATGAACTCACCCTAGAAAAAGTGCTACCTACCTACCTACCTCATTGTTGAATATCATTATGGTCCCCTTTGAAGTACTCCCTTTGGGAAGCTATGCACCTTAGCCATTGCCTAGTCCACCCTTCAAAGCAATTTTGGAACTCTTTTCTGGAATGGCCATCAGAGTTTGTCATCATGCCCAAAATCTGACAGTTAAGTTTACAAACTTGCCACTGTGCGTTTACGTTGACCTTGGTTATGACACCTTACCAAGTTGTTTGTACAGTGCTACCAATGTAAGTGCATAGTGGGAAGTTCATGAACTTAATTGTCAGATTTGAGTAAGACAACAGCTCTGATGGCCATTCCAGAAAAAGTTCCAAAATTGCTTTGAGGGGTAAACTAGGCACTGGTGTCGGTGCATAGCTTCCCAAGGGGAGTACTTTGAAGGTGACCAGAGTGATATTCAACAATGAAGTATGTAGCACTTCTTCTAGGATGAGTTCACGAAATTAACTGTCCAACCTCTTATGAGCCATTGATCCTCCTACAGGCAACCCACCACTTGGATTAAGAAACAGAATGATAAAGTTACATGCTCTGTGCCAGAAAACCATGACTCTCCTAAGGGGCATCAAACACCCTCCGTACTTGAGCAAACTATTATAATGCTGAAAATTAATAGTGTAAGAATGAACCTTTGCAAACACTAGTAATAAAGCTCTGGAGGGGTGCAATTTGGTATACAAGAGTCTGGGTATTTGTTTATGTGTGCACATGCATGTATGTGCATGTTTTGTGTATGTATCTAAAGGAGAGAGGCAGAGAGAAAGACAGAAAGACCAAAATAACAAATTCACACAGGGCTCTTCAACAGCAGAGTTCTAATGCAATTATGTTTTCAAATCAAGCACTGTGCATGGCACATGGGAGGTTTTTGAAATACAATATGGTCGTAATGATGGTTCATAAGATAATTTATGAGAGAACAGAGACATTATTGGGTCAGTAATTTACCATGGAAAATCACATCTTAAGACAAAATGATTCTGTTGTTCAATAAAAAGCACTTTAAAAGCTAAGAATTCTTAGAGTCTGTAAATTAGGATTTTTTTATGTTTAAATTCCTTTGAAATTAGGCCCAATAAAAGCTGTATAAAATGAATATAGCATTTCAAGAATAGTTGCAAAGAGTTATTTTAACTTTAAGCCGTCTGCATTTCAGTGACGATTCCCTTGTTAACACAATTGGTCGTATTTTAAATGAAGCTATCTATTATCACTAGAAACCTCACAAATGAATATAAACAGGGTATTGCCCCTGAAGACTGCTTTTTAAAAACCTGTCAAATGCTCTTTATTTCCATTTTCTTCACTGAATTATTGCAGCACTAAGCAATTTGTGCATCATTTATATTAGTCTTCTAGGCTTGAAAAGGGTAATAATTTTCTGATTTTAGCTTTGTTGAAGAGGTATACTTAATGTGTCAGGTTTTAAGTAGATTGATGAACATTACCAACTCTGGCTTATAATTATTAGAAAATGATCATAGAATCATTGAATCTTAGAGTTGTGAAATGATCCATCATGATCATTTTCATTAGAAAAACAATTTATGCAAGTAAAATCTTAGGCAGAAATGCAGCACATAAAAAGATAGTTATTTCATTAACATACATTTATTTTATGAGTTTAATAACTATTTATTATAGAACTAATTAAGAGAAAAAATAGTTAATTTTATGGCCACAAAAATTTCCAATCTAAAGGTTTGCACATAAAATATCTGTCTCAGCATTGACTTCCATAATTTGTGTAGGTTAAAAATTCTCATCTTATGTTATAATATTACAAATGGTAACATTTTAAATCTATTTGAAATCCATTATTACTTATAAATTGGTCTCAACTTGACAAATAGATTCTTATGGTATTCCTACTATTCTAATGTTGTTCTTTCTAATGGAGTCAGATAGTTCCTGTAGAGATATTTCTCTTTTTTGGTTCTCAAATCTCTGTCTTCTTTTTTTCTTTTTCTTTTTTATTTTTTCTTCTGTTCAGTTTCCATGTTTCTATCTTTGAAGTTGTTCATTCTTTGCTCCATCTGGTTGGCCCTGCTTCCTATGCTAGTTAGTTCATGCTTTATTTCTTTTATTGCATTGTTTGTCTCCCGAATTTCTAGTTGATTCTTTTATATAGTTTCAATTTCTTGGTTAAAGTGTTCCTTTTGTTCAGAGATTTCCTTTCTGAAATCATTTATCTGGGTCTGAGTACTCAGCCAGCATTTCTTGAGCTCTCTGAGTACTTTTAGGACTGCAGTCTTGAATTCTGTCTCACTTAGATAATATATTTCCAAATCTGTAAGTTCCTTTTCTGGAGATTTTCCACTTTCTCTCTGGGACACTTTGTTCCTGAGGGAGCTCATTGTAGTTGATGTGTTTCTCTCCCTGGGCATAAGGACTTTTTCCCCTGACAGACAAGCAGAGGTCTTTCTTTCACTTCCCAGTTGGTATTGCTATAGTGTCTTATAGTATTTTCTCTTGATTATTCAATTTTGTCACTCTTGGAACTTTCCTGGAGGGTGGGCTTCTCTTTATTGACTCAGTTGCCTTGGTTTCAATGTGGTTCCTCTTTGTGAAAATGTGGTGGGTGATAATATTCTCTGCCTCTGAGATAGGTGCAGGCAGAGTCTGCTGTGCCTTTGTTTTACAATTTCTCTGAGCCTCCTTGCTGGTTCCTGGGGAGGGGTGTTATTGGAGAGGGCTCAGGGCTTGTTCACAACCACTATGAAGGACAGTATGGAGGTTCCTCAAAAAACTATGAATAGAGTTATTATATGACCCACAATTCCACTTCTGGGTATCTACCAAAAAATTTGAAAACCTTAGTCCTTAAAGACATATGTACCACAGTCATCATTGCACTATTAATGGTGGCCAAGTAATGGAAACAGCCAAAGTGACCTTTGATAGATGACTGGATAAAGAAGTTGTGGTATGGTACATATACACAGTGGAATATTACTCAGCCATCAAAAGGCTGAAATAGGCCCATTTATGACAACATAGATGGACACTGAGACCATCATGCAAAGCAAAATAAGCCAGACAGAAAAGAACCAAGAACCATATGATTTCATTCATATATGGAATACAAAGCTGAAAGCAACAAAGAAACAAAAACTCATGGACACAATGAATAGTTTAGTGATTAGTGGTTATCTGAGGGTATTGAGGGAGGGGTGGAGAGAAGGGACAGAGTCTCAGATATATGATGATGGAAAGAGAACTGACTCTGTGTGATGAATACATTACACAACACATAGATGAGGTTGTAGAATTGTATACCTGGAACCTATGTAATTTTTAGTAATCAATGTTACCCCAATAAATTTAACAATAAAAAATTGATTTTTTAAAATTCTGAATACTCAATTTTTAATTTGTTTCTGAGTTTGAATATAATTTTACTATGAAAATTTACTGATTAAACAGTTTCATGCTTTTGAAAAATTCAGAAAAGAAGACAGAGCCAGTCCTCACTGGATAAGTTTATACCAAAGGTGTCAGAGCCTGTGGGGCAAGTTGTAGAAAGGCAGAAAAAAGAATGAACACCTGAAGGGCAAGTGCCCCATGTTCTATTGGAGCAGACTCTCCTTCCAAGCAACACTCCATGTGACTGCTCCTCCTCACCACTCTCCTCCCGCCAGCCCATTAGGCCAAGGACTCTTCTCAGTACAGGTAAGTGGAAGTTTTAATTTTGTTTAATCTAAATATTTATTTTTAGGATGTACGATAATGATATACAGCCCTATCTTTTTACACATTGCCTTAAAATACATATTGTCTTTGGTTTGGGAATGCATTAAATTTATTTACATTATTCCTTATGGGAAAAAATTTGTTTGGTATTCAAGCTGCCACCCAGAACCAATTAACAACGAATACTGAGGTACCACTATATGTGATTTATAAAGTATGTCTTAACATACTCGAAAAACTGTGCATTATTCAAGTATGTCCTCTGACCACTATAGAATTAAGTTAGAAATAAGTAACAAAAAAAAGTAAACTTGAAAATGCCCAAATGTTTGCAAATTAAGTCATATATTTCACAATAATTTATGATTCAAAAAAATGAAAATTAGAAAACATTTAAAACTGAATGATATTGAAAACATAACATATGTTCAGCCCAAGAAGTTAGAAAGACAACAGCAAATTAAACCCAAAGAAATTAAAAGGAATAAAAAAATAAGAAAATTTAATGAAATAAAATTGGAGTGAGTGGTGTTGGTGGTATAGTGGTGAGCATAGCTGCCTTCCAAATCTTGGTGTGTACTACAACATTCTCACATAAAAGAAACCAGAGTTCTTTGCAGAAATGGCTGGTTCTTGGGCTGGGTTAGGGAGTATATAAGACACAAATGGAGCATGTTGTGGTGCCAAAAAGACAAAAAGAGTGCTCAAAAGTGAAACAGTGGGATTATGACACAGGAACACAGAAGTCAACTGGAAAAAAACTCCCAATGGTCAAAACTGGAACTATTTCAGTAATAAAATAAAGTACATAGTATTGGATTATAACATAAAATAAATATCCATGACTCCATAGTGACATAAATAAACCACCAAATAATTACATAGAAGGAGAATAGACAAAGATCTTTTTCATAAGAAGGTCAACAAATACATGCTAATACACCCTCCTCCAAGAGGCAGGGCTTCACTCTCATAAGCATGGGAGGCACCTAGTGACTTTGTAAAGAGTACAGTATGGGAACAGGGAGAGAAGAAGAATTTCCATGGAAAAAATCTGATCAACACTAAGTGAGCAAGGTACACATCACTAGTAAGGAGTCAGGGTAATGATGACAATGAAATTTACCTCGGTATTCTTCGAGATAACTGAGGTCAGGGCCAATATATTCAATAAATATTCATGATTCTGGAATGATTTGAAGGAAATTATTACAAACTGATATCAAAGTTGACAAAAATCCGTTCTAAAGGAAGTATAGAATATTGATGTATGGTACTTTATTAGAGAAAAAGGGGCAACACTTAGTACTTCAGATGGGACACTTAAATTGGGCAAAGAATGAACTGCATTGAGTCGATGGTGAAATGCTTAGACTCCGTGTCCTGAGCGTTCTTTCAGTCTGATTCCCCGGAGCCCGGCCAGTTTCAGGCATAGGAAGCAGCCACTTCTGTAAGCATGTTCACTTTTAACAAGGTTTTGTTTATTTAGAAGAGAAAAACCTTAAGATATCCAAAGTGCATACACACCTGAAAGTACTTTCTGAGGGAACTACTTGGCTAAATGCTGGTATTAATAAGCAGAAGATGGGTTTTAAAAACAATAGCTGGTAGATACCGTTTAAGCGAACATCTCACACACAGAGTTAATTTAATACACACCCAAGGGTGATGCTCTAAGCACCACGTCTCGGCTGAGGGAGCGGAAACATATCACATCTTAGGACTTTCCCAAGTCCAACAGTATCCACGCCCCACGCACCCACCCCTGGAAGAATATTCTAATATGTTTGTTTGTGAAACATCCTGCACACTTTAAATTCTAACAAAGGAAATATGAGTCCTGACTATCCCACATAAACCAAAAGCTTTATGGGGGAGGCTTAAAATCCCAAAACTGAAAAAAGTACTGTGCTTCATCCTCAGCTGTGATTGGTCGGTTTCTGGCTCTGACCTCATTAAGCACCATGGGGACGGAATTGCAAAAAAGAAATAAATCTGGCGCACTGGGGTTTTGGGGAGGAATCAGCACGTTTTCATTTTTTATGCCCCATTTTTTTTTCTTTTGTTCACTTTTTCTCATTTTTTTTTCTTTTTGGATGATTATTTTCCTCTTTTTTTTTCTGTTTTTAATTTTCTCCCTTATATTTTAATTTTACTCATTTTTTGATTTCTCATTTTTGTTTTTTCATTTTTTTTCTCATTTTTTCCTTAAATTTTGGTTATTGTTTATTAGCATAGTTAATATAGTTATTGTTGTATTACTATTATTCATTATTTATTGTTTATTTATTATTGCTATTATTAGAAGTCTAGTTAGTAAGCATAGTTAGCACTGTTAGTAATTCAATTAGAATTACTAACAAGACTTTGAAAGCCACCACTGTCCTGGTCAGCATGTGGCAACCCAGCCTCACCTTGCTAAAGCTGTCCTGGCCAGTGGTGTTCAGGAGATTTTAAGGGCCAATACGGGGCTCCTGGCCAGCAGAGGTGGCTGTAAAGTCATCCCTAGTCACCAGGGCTACTTCTGCCTGCAGAGGCATCACCTGCAGGAAGGCAACTGCATGGTAGTTCTGCCTTGCCCTCACGTAGTCC